>CATIWO010321810.1:0-14332 GCA_949673435.1 Macaranga tanarius | reverse complement strand
ATCTTAAATACATATTTAAATTTTTTATATTACAAAAAAAAAAAGATAAAAATGAAAACAAAATAATAGAAACATTAATTTTTGCAAGTTATTAGCTAAAAAATGCAGACTCTTGGTTAAAATTTTAGGCATGGTGGATTTCATTATTTAGTTATAAATTTTTATTGATTTTGATACAATTTTTTATAATTATTTGAATATGTATTTTGAAATTTACTTCAATACAATAGGTTAATATTTAAAAATTTATTTATATTGTACATTAAATATGTAAATCTAAATATATTATTTATTTTCAAAAAGATTAATTTTTGAATATAAAATAAATAATTGGAGAATTAAAATTGATATTAGATTATAAAAAAGAAATAAAGACATATTTGATTTTTTCATAAAATAGAATTCTTTACTGAAAAAAATATATGTTTTTACAAAGTACTTAAATTCAGAAAGTAAAAAGTTTTATAAAAAGTGTGATTAAATAGAATATTTCGAATCTTTTAATTATTAAGTAGCTATTTTAAATAGAAAGTAATTATGTAATATAAAATAAAAAATAAAAAAAGTGAAAAAATTCAAACAAATAATTTATAAAAAAATAAAAATGTTAAATACAAACTAATAATTTATCAAAAAAATAAAAATTTTATTGATAAATTATTTGTTTGAATTATTTGTTATTTTTTTAAATTCAAATGACATAATTATTCTCTACTTGTAATAGCTCTTTAATAATTAAAATATTTGAAATATCCTATTTAATTGCACTTTTATAAAATTTTAACTTTTTAAATTATTTTACTTTGTAAAAATGTATTAATTTTTTGTAAATAATTTTATTTTATAACCTTGTATAATTATCAAACTCATTCATATAAATATATAATATTTATTTCTATTTTATAATCTAATATCAATATAATCGCTTATCTAATTATTTATTTGATATTATAAATTTTAATTTTTTTGAAAATAAATTATATATTTAAATTTACACATTAAATATAAAATATAAATAAATTTATGAATATTAATTTATTGCATTAAAGTAAATTTTAAAATACATATCCAAATAATTAAAAACATATTAAAATTTATAACTAATAATGAAATCTACTATGCCTAACATTGTAAAAAAGAATTTACATTTTTTAGATAATAACTTGCAAATATTAATGATTTTTATTTTTTACATTTTTTATTTTTAATATAAAAATTTAAATATATATTTAAGGCTCAATATATATTGCACATTCAAAATATAAATAATTCATAAGATAATTAAACACATATAAAAAGTTAAAATATTGCATTAACAAATAAAAGAATCATTTAAGAGTAAGGATATTCATGTCATTTAAATTATAAAAAGGTCAAATATAGAGTGCATTTATAAACAAGCAGAGTGCAAAAATCTCCACCCATATAAATATTTTTGACTTTGATTCAAAGATAAATAATGGACAAGGTCATGTTTGGTTGTTCCATAATTATTAGCACTTAAATTAGGCCATTTGTGTTGAATTGTTGTAACGTGTAGGCCATTTTTCCAATTTCTTGTTAGTGGGTTCCACTGAAATGTTTTTTTTTAAAAAAAAATTATTTCAAAGGAGTTGAGCCATCAAATTCTGCAGAAAGCAAAATATACATAATTCTAATTCAATGGAGAATCAATCCAAACAAACAAACCGTGAATTATGACTTATAGAAAAGCAATATTTTTTGAGAGTAAGCTTTCATAGAGATTAGGGCATGATATCACTTGAAAGTCACATATTCCAAATTAGGATTCCTTGATAGGTAGGGGACACATAAGCAATCAAAACCAAGAGAATCAATACTATGCATACAACCTGCCTTGCTATGAAGTTTCTTACTTTTAGAAGCTATTGAGTGTTGACCCACTTTTCTTTTAAGCCCAATGTGGCTGCTCTTGCATCTCGGCAGGCCTTTAAAATTATTCTTTTTCTCACAGTAAATTTGCCCTAATGCCCTTTCAAGGTCAGACTTCAGAAAAGGCACAAGTCCTAAGAGTGGTGTTTTTTTTTTTTCAATTTATAATTCCACTATTGACAATTGAAGCCATTATCCTGATGCAATCTTTTAGCCTTACAAGAAAATCAATTTTGTTGCAACCTATTCAGCAAGCAATCCTATATGCTTTCATCCTTGGAGTATGTTAGGAACTACAGATTCAATCAAAATTCCAGCAGAGAAAAGATTGGATGATTCAGATCGATGTAATTTGTACACCATGAAATTTAAAGGACGCAGTTTATGTACACATTATGGGAATAATAATCTCTGCAATGTGATGGAATTAATGAGACCAGATTTAGTATTTAAGCAAACCATACAATATTCTGGTGAAAATAGCCTAAACTACACACTCTATTGGATATCTAATCACATATCACAAATTTGCTACATTTTCTAGGGTGGAGAAATGTGCACCAATCTTGTTCAGATCTTCCTGATCAATGTCTACAGTTCTATACAATGTTTGTGAAAGATAATCCAGTTCTTTCTTGGTAGAATAATCCAGTTCTTTCTTGGTAGTCTGTTTATGGGATACCTCATCTTTGGTTTCTGTTTGATTATGGTGACTGTAGAGCTGGGCTTTCATCTCCATGCATGATGTTAGATCCTCTCCATTTCGGGCTTTGTTCAATTTGTCAATAAGATCTCTTAAGGTCGATGCCCTTTCAGCCCGCAAATTTTCGGTCTTTTCTGCCCTTTTATCAAGCTCATTATGGCTGTGTACGTCATTAATACCTTCACGTTTTTGAAGCTTCTTTAGCCCAATCTCAACAATTTGTTGTATCCTCTTTCGAGCATTCTCACTTGTCGGTTTCAGCCTAAGCTTCAACTTCTGCACTGGGTTCAACTTCTCCATGTCATCTTCTGCAGAAGAGGTGTCCAGGTTCGATGCATGGGAACCATCCTCTGTGGATCCCTTTATGGAGCTTTCTGAAATAGATTTCACAGAAAATACCTCCTCCAGTAAGCTAATATTCTGCATGTATCGATCAAATGCTTCATTTTCCATTTCAATGTTCCTTTCCCTGTATTCCTTTAACTTGGAAAACCTCCATTCATTTATAGCTGCAGCTTCCTGCAATAGGTCCCAAGATCAGAAAAACCTTTCTTACAGAGACAGACAAAATCAGGCATCGCAATCTATCAGGTTATTAAAGCGCACCTTTCTGGTCAATGGCTTCTTCGAACGTGCAGCTTGCAAATTGTTGAATTGAGAAAATTGGCTAGAAAGTTGTCGAAGAGATGCAACTCTAAGTGAACTCCTGCAGAAGAATGGAAAAAAAAAAAAGAAACTTGCAATAAGATCAAATCAAGATTAAATCATAATTACAAACGTGCTATGTGCTTGTAAGATCCTCCTTCCACTGTTAAGTCACTCTAGAAGAAATGCATGCCCAGTCAACTCAAGTACAGTAAAAAATTCCCTGAAGTTCAGTACCAGAGATAGAAGCCAGATGCACACAAGTACATGGCTCAGGCTAGTAACTTACGTTGCAGGAGATATTTCAGTTGACTGCTGGTCAAATAGGGGAGCACTTGAAGTTGGTGTCTTGTCTAGAAAAGTTGCATTCGCTTTCAAAACTGCATTTGCAAATAATATATAAAAAAAGAATAAATAAATACAATGCAACTTTCATTATGAATATTCAAACTAGAAGTTTTACTTGATATCTAAAGAATAACATGCAGATAAAGACCATTTCCATATAGAATCGTTCAATACATCTGTGACACCCCGATAAATAATACTACTGACTCGTATCATTGCAGTCCAGAACCATGAGAGTCAGAACATAAATCAACTGTGATAGTCCAATTATCAACTGTGGCTTCACTAATTAGCCTATATTCTGTCATTTCCATCACAAATACTATTATGCCATCATCACTTTGACTACAACTAAAAGTATTTTATTCATCATCATGACTTCTCCCATTACATATCACCATGGTCATCAGTTAGCATGTGCAAGATTCCACATTTAACTTTCTAGAAAGACAACAGTATTTCTGTGACTATTAGTTAGATTCTACAAACCCTAACCTTAGACTAATAGCAGGTGCTAAATCGACCACAAATTTCTGAATAAGCTAAATTAAAGTTTTAGGTTAAATTAAACATCACCAACTAATCCGATAGCAAGTCTAGTTTTATTCAGATCAAGAACAAACCTCTACATCTGATAAATGAAATTGACTAGATAATTCACAAATGTTTTAATGCGATACAACCAAGAAATCTTCCAATCATACTACTTCCAAGCATAGCTTTTAAAGTCATAACTGAGGTGCAAGGAACACCAGGCACAAGCCCTAGTGCCTCAAACACTGAAAGGTGGCCGAAGTTAACGAGGCACAAACCACTGTAACATTTTTCAGTTTACAACTATTTTCTTTCCAATTTCTTTAATATTCTTATTTTCTTCTATTTCGCGCCTCATGCCACTGATGTGCATGCCTATGCCTTGCTCCTAGGCTCCAGGGCCTTTTGCGCCTTCATGCACTTTGCGCCTTTAATAAATATGATTCCAACCAATCAGTAATATGCCTAGCCAAAGTATAGGGTTTGTTGGCTGTTCTGCTTTGGTAAAAACTAACCCCTAAGATAGTTTCACCAAAAGAAGCTAAAAACTTATTTGAGAGTCTTAGAACAAAGGTAATCAAATCAAATCTCATTAAAGCAGTTTTAGTTACCTATGGCCAAAATCCAAAAAATACTGTTGCCAAAGGCAACCCAGTGAACAATCCCAAAAAGTATAGCAGATATGTTTATCCACCTTATTCATCTTGAACACTAATTAATAGCTAAAACTTCACACTAAATTCAATTTTCAAATAAACACTAGACAACAGAATGCATAATTCTACAACACCAAATAAATATTCACATACCATGAATATGACATGGATTTTGAGCTTTTGAACAGCAGCTTTTGCATGACTGGTAGGGACACCTGTATAGGTAGTTCAATTTATTATAGGTACCAATGAGAGGAAAATATATCAAGTTGTTAAAAAATACATGCACACTACTCTGAGTTATTAACTAATATTTTACACAAGGCTATGAGAATATGTAGCATGAATGCATACTTCCAACCACATTTGCAACAATCAGAAGCAAAGTATGATGTAATTGCAGTGTCTTGATAGCTTCAACCATCAGCTACATTATGTAACCAAAAACAAATTGGGATTTGCTGGTCTGCTGTTAATAGTGGCTGGAAGAAAATGAAAACTCACAGTTCCACCTAATAAAAATGATAAAACTCTGAATTTACATCGAACAACTGTGTGAATCAGTCCATCTGATAAGTTGTGGATTAGTGAAGCTAATTAGAGCAGCATACAACAAGGATAAAATAACAACTAGTTTGTTTTTGGGGGTTCACTAGTAGTTTTCAATCTTAGCAGAGTTAATTTCACATTGCACAAAATGACCTTCAACAAAACAGTAATTCAGTGATATATAATGACATAACTACTCCATACATCAAACTATTGTATTGTAAGTGACATCTACAATGCCAAGTTATTTTCAAACCATTCCCAAATAGATAAAGGTATTCAAAACAGTAAAATGATATCAAGAGATATCATAGAAACCACACATCTCTAGCGAACCTTCCTAAGTTTTCTGCACTAAATTTTCAAACCAACCTTATGATTATGCAATTGTCAAAATTCCACAATTGATTAAATCTTTGACATCTTTGCGGTTAAGAAAAAGGTTCTGAACCACCACTCAACTCAAAAAGAAGATGTTACAACATTTGTTTAGTTCAATGCATAGGCAAAAAGGCAATGGAGGCAAGATCAAGACTTACATTAAGAACCCCCTTATTTCGACTCGTAACTTTATTTACCTACCAAATAAATTACCCGTATAAAGCAGAAAAAGAGTACCATTCATCTTTCTCCCAATGTTTCTACTATTCTGAATTTATTTTTATGTTCACGCCCTATAATTGAGCAACCTAATCTCCCCTAAACAACCCCATGACCATTCCATTATAAAGAACACATCCAACCAACAATATACTTATATTTCGCAGTCGAGCATTTTAAATATTCACATTTTACCAAACAAAGATGAAATATTTATATTGATCCCAATAAACTTTAGATAAAAGATCTCTTCTTGTCCAAAATTAGCACCGTTGCCTCCAAATATTCAATAATAAAAATTGTAATAGGAAGTGTAGATAGAATGGTGTTACCTAGAGCGAGCAACGTTGCCGCACTGAATGCACTTGGGCTTGTTCAGACCACGGAGGGTCTTGTGTGGCGTGTCAGCTCGAAGAGAATGAGGAACAGTAGCAGCAGTGTGATTAGTGTCGGAACTGTTGTTGCTTAGAGCTGGGGATGGAGCGGCCATCTTTTTAGCATCAATTATTACATAGGGTGGCTACGCTCTGGCCTCTGTTTCTTGAAATCTTTCTATAGGGACTGGAAAGCCGGAGGATGAATTTGTTTTTAGGGTTTCGAACAGAATGGTAAGAGAGTGTTAACGGCGGCGAAGGGGTGGTAAGACGGTGGCGGTGCAATGAGATTTTGCCTTTTTTTTTTTTAACATTGGTGGAGGGCGTCGAGGAGCGGTGGTGCTGACGGGTGGCTAGGTTTTTTGTTTGGAAAACATTATTCCCACTCCTCAATTTGTTTCTTGCACTCCCACTAATCAAAATCCTACTCTGTATTTAATTCTTTTTAATTGAATTACAATAATACCCTTACTTAGATTATTCAACAATTTGCATACCACTAGTTTTTTTTTTGGATAATTAGTACAAGTATATAAATAATATTTTTTTTATTTTTCATATATTTACATTCAAAATAAAATATTTTTGTAATACGAAAAAATTGAAAATATAATAATTAATGTTTTTTCTATTATTTTATAGTGTTTTACTTATTATATAAAGTAATACGATAAAGTTTAAGTAATTGAAAATTAATATCAATATTTATGTATAAAAAAAGAATTCATGTAAGGGAAATTCTACGGTGGTTTTTTGTTTAGAGGCTTTATTTTTACTTGATGGTGTATTAAATAATTCAATTGTAATTATTAATAAAGTAAATTTTATTTTTGTAAAAAATAAAGTAATTATAGACTACACCTTCATGTAAACTAAAATATTTTAAAATTTTTATTTATTACTTTTATCATAAAAAATATATTTCACATTTACTTTTTTAAAAGGAAAATTATAAAAAATGTTCTATTTTTTTAATTTTATTTACTAAAATGTCTTAACTTTTCATTTATTACTCACATGTCTCATTTTACTTTTATATATGCCCTTTTTTAATTTTATTTACTAAAATACCTCAATTTTATTTTAGCTTTATTTTTTTATTTTTATTCTTTTTGTTTTCCATTTATATTTGAGAAAATTACAAAAATAAGCCGGGTCAACGTCGTTCATTTCTTTTGTGGTCTTGGTATGTTTTTTTTTTATTCTTAACTTTGTTGTTTGCATTTGTAGACATTGCGTGGGCCAAACTTTCAAAAATGGTCAACTTCGGCGATTTCCGTGTTTTCCATTTATTCATATTTTTCTTTTTTTTTTCTTTTTTTTCTATAATTTATTTGTTATTTTTGAAGGCAAAATTAATTTTACTTGATTGTATATATTTATTTAATTTGTACATTTTAAGTAATTTAATTTTTTTCTAAATAACAATTTTTTTAATTTTGATACTCATCTTGGGATTAAAACTTATAGTTACCTTTTTTTTACAGCTTTTGATTTATTTAGTTCTTGTTACATGTGTTTTATTCTTCTTTGTATAAATTCTGATAGTATGCAAGCTAGCATAGTTATTTAGGATCATTTTGTTGCTTTTTATTTATTTTGCATTTGCATTTTAATTATTTATTGCATTTTTATTGTTATTTTTGTGCTTTGATGTTGCTTGTGTGTTTTATAGGTCACTCTAGGCTAATTTTATGTTTAAAGTTATATTAGAGTGAAGAAAAGCTAAAAGAAAGCCAAAGGAAGCAAGTTAGGGCTTGTGCCGAGTCGACACAGTGGTGCCAAGTCGGCATAATGGTGCCCAGTCCAAGAGATGCAACTTTTCAACTTCGTATAGTTTTTGTATTTTAGCTATAACTTCCTCTACAGACCTCCAAATTAGGTGATTCAAGTTGCATTACAAAGCTAACTCAAAGACCTACAATTTTTATGAAGCACTATTTGGAGATAATGTCAACTCGGTGGACGAAAATGCCCTTGAAGTTACATCTGCACAGGATAGTGACTTTTCATGTCAAATGGTGCCTTTCCAATTGTATACGAATTTTGATCACTTGTAACTACTTCTAAGGCCTATAAATATATGTATTGGCTGCATTTCAAAAAGGGAGAGAATAACAATATAAGATAGGAGACATCAGAAAGCATTTTATTATTTTATCATAAGTGTTAGTTTTATTAGTAAGTATTATTAGTGCAATTCAAATATTCAAGTGAAAAACATTCAAAGTAAGTCAAGGAATCTTTAAGAAGGCAATCTACATTCAAAGTTATATCTTTCTCTCTTAGTACTTTATATTTTATTTTCCTTCTTGTTGTTGTTTAATTACGTTTATCATGTATCTTGACTAATCCATTGTTTGTTAGAATTGCAAGGAAGAATGAATCAACGAATTACATCTTTTATTTTATGTTATGTTAATGGTTTGAGTTAAATTGTGAGTTTGAATGTGTTGTGTATGCTTGGCCACCATATATAATGTTTTAATTAAATATATACACAATGAGAGTTGGTGCATTTTGGTGGATATATAATTGAATTCACTGAAGGCAATGAAATCACTTGGAGACAAGGGTTTTTACTTAAAGAAAAATTATAAATCTTGCATGGTAATATTATGGATTATGTTTATCTTTACACTGATATTAGAATGCTTATAGACTCTAAATGAATTATCCTTAATTGCCAATGAGAATTGCATTTGAGGACTTTAAGTATAATTGACAATGAGAGTTGCATTTATGCCTTATACCATGTTTATATCATTTCATGTAACTATTTGTTTATCTTGTAATTCTTGGTAAATTCCTACTTGTAGTTCTAATAAATCCTATTTAACTTAATATTTAGAATAATTAGATAAATTAGTGTAATTAGTAAATAATTAGAATAATCCAACAATTTCCATTATTAATATTTTGCCTATCCATCTCAGTACCTATTCGGTTAATATAAAGTACACAAATTTCCAGAGTTCGACACCTTTCTTGCTCTATACTTAGTCTTAGAGACTAGGGTAATTTAATTTGACCCACATCAAATTTTGGTGCCATTGCCGGAGAATTTGTTTGATATTTTTAGCCATTGCCGGAGAATTTGTTTGATATTTTTATTAACTTATGGTAGAGAAAGGGTGTTTTACGCCTTTATTTTATTTTATTATTTGTAATTTTTGTAAGTTTTAGATTCATTAATTGTTTGATTTTTGTTTGTTTTTATAATGAGGCTTAATATAAGTGCTAGTTATATTTTGTATTTTGATCCCGAAATTGAGTTAACTTTACGTACTTTGCGTAGGGAACAAAGGCAAAGAATACTGAATCAACAAAATTTGAACATCATGGCAGAACCGGAGAGACAGATTTTGGACGATTTTGCCATGCCAAATATAACAGGTAATTTTGGAGGAATTATGGCTCTATCAATAGTCAACAATAACTTTGAAATTAAACCACGGATCATACATATGGTGCAAAATAATCAATTTGGAGGTTTACAAGGAGAGGATCCATATGCTCACATATTGATTTTTCTCAATGTGTGTGCTACCTTCAAGATTAATTGTGTGACGGATGATGCGATAAGGCTTAGGCTTTTCTCATTTTCAATCAAGGAAAAGGCACAACTTTGGCTTGCTAGTTTGCCAAGTGAATCAATCACTACTTGGGACCAATTGAAGCAAGCATTTCTTCACAAGTATTTTCCACCACAAAAGATTGCCAAGTTTCGTAATGAGATCACTACTTTTAAGCAAAATGGTAGTGAGACCATATATGCAGCTTGGGAGAGATTCAAGGAGCTTCAAAGGCAATGTCCACACCACAGCTTACCTGATTGGATGATCCCTCAAATTTTCTACAACGGGTTGACGGATGAGAATAGGAATATTGTCAATGCAGCTTTGAAGAGCACAAATCCGCAAGCGTACAGAATCGTATCAAGTAGTAAATAAAGTTATCGTCCCTTAGAGATTTATGGTTGAATACTGTAATACTAACTATGCTTATTTGTTTAGACAACGAAATAGAGTTTATAATTTCAAAGAAATAAAACTAAACTAAGGAAAATAAACACACAATTTAATGAAATTTTAAAAGCCTAGAGTTCCTTATTCTCAATTGACCATTTCAAAGGATTGATTACACAACTAGGTCCATACTAGTTCTAATTCATTTTGAAGGGATCTTAACAATTATAGATCTTCCTCTCAGATAAACCTATAATTAAATCAGAAGTAATCAACAATAAGTTTGATGGCTCTCACCAACCTAATGTCTTTTAAAACCAATTTTAATGCACAACCTTTAATCAATATTAATCAACTTAAGTGTCTCTCGACTAAATAAGCAACTAATAGGTCATTGCCATTTTCTACAGAACGTATCTCTCGATTAAGTCTATAGTGTTCATTCAATTTTAGGTTGATCAGTCCTAAAATGACATTGAGTTCAACAACAACCAATGAATTAAATCTAGCAACCTAACATAATCACATTAAGCACATGGTCAATTCAGAATAAGAACCTTAGAAAATATCTAGCTACTCATGTTAAAAAGAAAAGAAAATGAATAAGAAATAAAAATAATTCTAAACATTGTATTAAATAAAAGAGAGTGATACAAGAAAAACCCCTTTTCAATGATGACAAGAAGCTTTGAACTAGATATCACTTCCACTACAAACAAATGAAAATAAACTAGAATAGAGTAGAGTTTAGAGAACAAGAATTGAATCAAAATCCAGATCCAAATCAAAATCAACCCCCCAATGAACATAGAAGGGTCTTATTTATAGGCCTAAAGTCCTAAGAAGAAAGGTAATCTATCATCTCTCAAACTCTATCTAATTAAGAGATAAAAGATAAGTCCCTATCCATCCAATCTTCAGCTCAAAGTTATCTTTTAGTGCGCTGTCACACAAGGCTTGCATGGCTACACACGGACATGACATGTGTGCACAAAATACATCAATTCAGTTGGTGTTGAAGCAGTGCACGGCCGTGCTCGATTGTGGCACGGCCATGCCACCTGTAATGTGGCTTATAACATTCTTCACTCATCTCCAAACACGGCCACATGCATCCCCAACGTAAATAAGACTTTATCTTGAGTCTTTGGCCTATCCAATCTTCAAGAATTGATCCTATCTTCATCCAAAGCACTCCTACAAAATAAAAACCCAAAAGAAATTATCTAAAAATAAACTAATCCTAAAATTAATACAAAATAACAAAAGTAACTAAATTAACTAAAAACTAACTAACTAATGCAATAACTGAGTCTAAGATGCAATAAAATAGAGTGCTTAAAATAAGTATTTTTCACACTCATCAATGTTCAACCCTAGTACCCTAAAGATATATATATATATATATAGACCGAAGAAAAAAAAAAGAGGAGAGTTGTGGAGTCGACAATAATTTTAGGAGCAGACAGAAGAAAATCACGAAGTTGATTATCAAGGATTAAAGGGTTTCATTATTTTCTAATCTTTGTATCATTATTGATGATTTTTTTAGTCATTTATTATTTTCTTATATTTTTCATCATCATGATAGCTTAGTTTTATTTTGTGCTAGAGTTATCTTAGTAACCTATAGATGTATTGAATTTATATTTCTCTTTAATTATAATCTCAGTTCATGATTATGTTTATAGTCTTTGTTCTTTTGCTCAATTATTGATTTAATTAATTAGTTAGGTATATTGAGATTGAGAGAAGATTTATACCTAAGGTTTTTAAAGTGAATTTGAATCATTACATACCAAATATTCTGAATCGAGAGGAGATTAATATTTGGGGAACTAGAGTAAAGTCTATTAGTATTAATTTGAGTAGAGATACCAATTAATTATTAATATTGATTGATTACCTTAGGTGATTAAATTTATTAAGGATTTATTAATTAGGGTTTAGAGAGGTGAGAGTCCATATATTCTGATTTATAATTGAATTAATAAATTAACCTTATACTTGCTCAAGAGAGATTTATAAAAATCTAGTAGTAGCATCTTAAACATTCATCATGAATTAGGTTATAATAATTTGATTTTAATTCAATATAGATATAGGTGAAAAGAGAAACTCTAGTACATTGCATTCATAATTGTTTATTTTAATTTCGATAATCAAAATGGTTTTAATTTTAAATTCTTTTAATACCTTACTACTATAAACAATTGATTCGTTTAGACAAGTAAGCTGATCAAGTGAATTAATACTTCATCTCTTCTCTGTGGGATGATACTTGGACTTATAATCCTATATTATAACTTGACCCGTATACTGGTAGATTTTTCCTCATCAAGTTTTTGGCGCCGTTGCCGGAAAAGATATTTAATATTAATAGTAGCTTGATATTATTTCATTTAAACATTTTTTTCTTTTTCTTTTAGTTTTTTTGTATTGTTTTTCTTTTCTTATTGTAGGTACTTGGTTTATGCGTCGAACTCGAAGCCTTGATTATGATATTGAAGAGCTTGAGGGACTCGATCCCGAAATTGAAAGAACATTCCACAGAAGGAGTAGAGAACAACAAGCAATTATGAATTAAGGCAATGAGCTGAATAATAATAATGGTGGGAGAGACAAGGCTAACAATAACAATCAAAATAATGCCAATCGCTTCCTCAACTAATACCAAAACCCAATTGCCAATAGGATGAGAGAGTGTTTAAATTCTAATATGCAGTAAGATCAAAATCCTATTATGCCTTCGGAGATTACGGAAAAAAATTTTGAGATCAAACCTTCCATGATTCAGATGATTCAAAGTTCACAATTTCATGGACTACCTTCTGAGGACCCCATTGCACATATGCATCGGTTTATGGACTATTATGGAACTCTACATATGAATGGAGTGCCTTCAGAAGCTATCCGCCTTATTTTATTTCCTTTCTCCCTCACAGACAAGGCAGCTAGATAGTTTGCAGGGTTACCTTCTAATTTTATCAGAACTTGGAATGAGATGTACACAGTCTTCTTCAACAAGTACTTTGCTCCTGCTAAAGCTTTGAGAATTAGAAGCGAGATAAATTCCTTTTTCCAGAGGGTTGATGAGTCACTCTGTGAAGCTTAGGAGCGGTTCAAGGACTTACAAAGATAGTGTCCTTCACACTTAATTCCGACTTAGGATTTAGTGCAGTCTTTCTACAAAGGCATTAATCCGACGATGATATTCAAAATAGATGCAGCTTGTGGAGGCTCAATCATGAACAAAACTGAAGGAAAGTGTGTGTAGAGGAACAATGAAAATGCAGAATTTAAAATTTTTCATTGCATGCAACATTTGTATCAAATACAATATACTTCCATACCCATAGATCTTATTACATGCACTCTTACATAGCCAAACATGCATCAAGGACAACATGGCATTAACAAATCAACCAAGTCATGCTCCTAAAAACAAGACTTAGCAACTAAGGGATTTAGTAACACTTACATAACTCCTTAGTTGGTAGCACGCTCGGTAAGCTTTGGTTGGTGTTGATCTACTAGCTCCAAGCTCCCCAAATATGAAGCCTCTAGCTTTATACACACGGGTTGGCAAGGAAGACTTCCAAGGATGGTATTGCTCTTTCCACAAGCCTCTCCTCTTGGACCTAAGGTGATTATAAGAACTTCACCAAGTTAGGATGTATGGGACAAAGCCTTCAATGTATGATGGACTAGAAGTAGAAAGCACACAACACTTGTGTATTGTTTGATATCTCTATTCTTGAAGAAGAAGAAGGAAGAAGACTCTCTCAATCCTTTTCTCTCTTTTGCTTGATATCAAAAACTCTCTAACTTGTGCAAATGAAGTTGTCACTTGACTCTCTCTACAAACTCCACTAACTCTATCAATAACCAATTTGATAATAGTTTATATGTTGAGTGTCTCACACTCAAGTCACATGCATAAGAAGTGAGAGAGTTGTCTCCACATTCTCCACTAACTCAACTAAAGCAAACATTATTTTATTAGTTACAACTTGAGTGTCTCACACTCAAGTCACATGCAATGCTATAGTTTGAGTGTCT
>CATIWO010321676.1:0-17145 GCA_949673435.1 Macaranga tanarius | reverse complement strand
CATAGTTTTACATTATAATTCTAGGGTATATATATATATATTTGTGTCATTGTGTGTTTGTGTGAGAATTTATATTTCAAAAATTTTACAAATAGTTATTATTTTAAATTTCTTATGATGTATTATAAATTATAATGTTGATAATCAATTATTGATAAGTTAATGTATTATAAAATTGTATTATTATAATCATTTTATATTATATGATGTATTATAAAGTTGTAATATTATAATCATCTTATATCATAATTTTTTTTAGAATGTATTATAAAGTTGTACTATTATAATTTATAATCATCTTATATTATATGTTCAAATTATAATCATCTTATTTTATATGTATAAAATGTAAATTTATTAAAGGATAAATATTCAAATAAAGCTTAAAAATAAAATTTATAAGGAAGATAATACTATTTATTAGATATAATATATTTAATATAATGCAACAATAATATATATAGTTATTATTAATTTGTTAAATATTAATTTCAAATATATAAGATAAAAATTAAATTATATAATTTCAGTTAAAACTATATAATTTTATAATACAAATAAAAATAATAAAAAGTAGTAATGAATTAAAACTACCGTAGTTTTATATTATAATTAATTAAAATAAACCCTAACCTAATTTTTCTTCTTTCTTTTCATCAGCCAGCCGCCTCTCTCCCTTACCCTCCTCTTCTTCTCCGATTTTTTTTTCATCTTTGCCCCTCCCTGCCATTGAATTTTAAAGCCTAACAATCTTTAGCCCGATAATAAAAACATCAGTCCCACTCCAACCATGAATGAAACATGGTCAAGATTTGAGTTAACAAACCTAGAAAATCTCGGAGCAATCAGGTCGGTGAGGAAGTTGTTCTCCCTGTTCATAGGTAACTTTTTCTTTTTTTACTCTGAATGTTGCATGTTTTGATTTATGCTCAGATTTTAACTGTTAAAAACAGTGGTGGATAAGATTCCATGCATTTTATGTGTCTAGTGTTCTTGTTGTACATACAACTATATTTTGTTTTGTTTGCCTTCGAATTGTGTGGGAATTTTTGCCAAATTACTATAGTTTCTAGAAAATTGAACTCTATTCGGTGTAGTAGAATACTGGAACTATATTTGGTGGAAGGCTTCTATTTTAATTTGGATAAAAGTAGTTTATGTCTGAGTGCGCGCATGCTCATATCTGCTCATGTCTCATGAGAAGCATATAAGAAAATTGCAAGGTCTATTTTATTAATAATTTCTCAATTTTAAAAAGATTGAGGGCCAGAATTAGAGACTATATCATAGCAACCTATTGTTATGCTGGTTTTTCTAGTTCCTGATGAATAACAGATGCTAATAATAAACAATTTTGTTTAATCTATGTTGGTAGTGCGATTGGGTAAGCAAATCGAATAATAGTTTTAAATGAATAATAGTACCTTTTACTTTGTACAATGCTCTAATTAAATTGAACTTTTAAATGATCAGTACAATAAGGTTTTGTGGGAGAAGGCCTCGTGGGAGAGAAGCTTCAGTGCATAGGCTGCAAAGCACGCTTAGGTTCATTCAACTGGGCACGCATACAATGCAACTGTGGAGCGTGGATTAATCCTATATTTCAATTGCACAAAAGCAGATTAGAGGAGTTTCCAAAAAAAAAATTTACTCATGAATTGGAATTTTTTTTTGAATTAATTATGTATTAGAAATGGCAATGGTTTAGGCATAAATTTTTAGATAATAAATAAGTAATATAATCTCCGAATTTTGGTTTTGCTCCGGACCGATTTGAAATCTTCATTTTGTCCAAATCTCCATCCCGACTTGCTCCGATTTTTTAGAGCAATTCAGAGTAGAGATTTTAATTTTTGGGTCTGGGTCCGGAGAATTATTTTTTGAAATCTTCGATGTTCGGGTCGGGTCCGGAGAATTTGCATTATTCGGATTGCTCCGACCCCCGCTCAGCCCTAGTTCCAGCATACAGGTTCAGCTTTCCTCTCAAGGATATGTGTAAACCTTTTTTGAACTTCTCACTCTTCCTTTATTCAGTAGGATATATATCCTTGACATATTTGTACAAATCCTCAAATTTGTCGACGTACTCTTTCACAGTCATCGATCCTTGCACTAGATTAATGAATGCAGCCATCTTCTTTTTTTGATAACTCTCCATCAGGTATTCTCTGTGAAACTCTTCCTAGAACAATTGCCAGTTCAAGGCCTCCCCATAGAGATTTCAAATTCGAGTCAGCCAATCATCGGCTTTGTCGAATATTAACCCATAAATATTACTCATCTTTTCTTAATTACTAAGCTGCAGGGTCATAAAAGCCTTCTCCACAGTTTTGATCCATTTGTCTGCCTGACCTGGATCCAACGTGCCGTAAAAGTCATACTCTCCACACTTCTTTACTTGCTCAATCACATCTCCAGGCTTTTTATATTTTTCTCTGTCTCTTTCTGCCATTATCGTGGCCATAGTTCGCACTAATTCTATAGCATCCATATACATCATTTGTGGTATTGGATTAGCTACGTTTTCACGCACCGACGGTGGTTGCGGTCCATTTTGTACTTACCTCGGCACATTAAAATTTAGTATCATCATTCTCGACATTGAACTACCATGTTCACTCTCTGTAGCATATGCACGTCCATCACTTCTTTCATTGCTAATAGAGACTTCATATGGGATTTCATTTTGCGGCACATTCCCACTTCGATTCACAGCCTCACTCTTCTCTTCTATATCCATTCTATCCACTTGGGCACCTCGGTCTCTTAGCCTACCTCTAGGTTTACCTTGAGTACTTAAACTACCTCCTCTAGTTCTTACCATCACTTAACTTCCTACAATTCAAAATTAATCTATTCAGTATCTTTAAATCTCCAAATATGATATCATTAATCATTTTCTTTCATTCATCATATAGATTTCATCCTAATCTAAACTTCATAGCCTACACTTCTACAATCATCAATAATTATATTTCACTGTCTACTTTTCAAACCAAATTCTCTGATACCAAAAACTATGAGACCCCTCCCTACCAGCACCCACGTTGGACAGATTTATAACTCGGACTGTCCAATACGGAGCAACAGCATGCAAAGGTATTACTTCTAATGAGAATCTAAGAAACTATCCAGATAGACTAGTTTAATAAATAGGGTTAATAAGTTACATGTATACTTATTGCTCGTAACATACTTATTAATATATATAATGGGGTTGTTTGTTCAATAACAATACGAAATATTATATGAATAATGTTGTCCATACAATACAAGAATAGATATCAAGATTATACATATACAATCTTAACAACAAACACTGATATCTGAAAAACATAATATACATATATATACAAGATAATATACAAGTCAGTGTTCAGCAGTGAGGGGAAAAAGCTAGAGAAAAAGGGCTATTAAAAATATATACAACATAATACAGCAAAAGGGATCAAAGGCCCTAGCAAACCTCTAGCAAAGTTAGACTAATTACTTAAGGATGTGCTACCCACATATTTACCCAAAATCAGTAGCAATTATCCTAATCCTCAACTTTCTATCGGCAAAAAGTGGCATAACTTCAGCAGTGACTGCAACGACTAAGTCCAAGTCATAGTGACTCGGACTCCAACCTGTGTCTCATAGGCAACGGAAATGACTGTCAAACAACCATCTAAAAAGTTGCTCCTCATCATATTGGTGCGATACTCGATAGCTATGGGGTCTACCGAAACACAAAAAGACAAGTCGGTGTCGGGATCATGTCTTATGAAATACATAACCTCTGTCTCATTGTTATGGATATCTAGAGTTTGAGCTACCCATATGATCGCCATTATTATTCTATACAGTATGTATAGTAGCTAAGCTGAAAATAAAATAATTTTATAAAAAAGGAGTGGTGAGTATTTTTGTAGAAAATACCCGGTGAGCAGACTAAACTCCCAAAAATTTATACGTAAATCTCAAAGTAAAAATATCAAAAATTAAGGAAATAAATTCTCAATCTCTATTAAATCACGTTTGATAAAATAGATTAAATAAACAAGTATTTAACAATATAATTTGCTATTTTCTTGTAAATAATCAAATAGATATATATTTGACATATTAATTTATATACAGTTAGGTTGCTATCAATGTGGTGGGTACCAGTCAGCACATTGAAGGTTTAAATCAGGTATACATACCGATATAAATAAACCACTAGGATTAATCCTAAAGGCTTTTATAATCTCGAGCGATGTCCCAAAGACAGTTAAATATCATATTTCTGTATTCCAGATACAAGAATTAATAATTTTACGTGAGCAGCTGTGTCCCGGACACAGTCTTACGTCTCACTGAACCCTGCCGTACCCCGGGTACGGTCTTACTGCAACCTTTTAAAATTAACCACGTTTTCAATATATATATATATATCAATCAATACTCTGTATTTATTATTATTATTATTATTATTATTATTATTATTATTGATTTCCAAAAACTATCAAATACAAGGTTATATATATATATATATATATATATATACACCAATCTCATGTTGTTGCCGGAATTTACATATATCTAGTTCTTCACATCTATTATAAATGACTAGATAGTTTAGCCTTCTAGAAATTAATAAAAAAAATCTCTAAAATAAATCTTTTGATTAAATCATTAGATGTTAATTTTTATTTTTACTTAAAAAAAATATTTCTCCACATTATTAACAATTTTTCATCAATAATTTCTAACTTCCCATTAAACTTATTCTCTCCCTCTGCTATTATTATTATTATTATTATTATTATTATTATATATATATATATATATAGCCTTTAATATTATTATATAATAAAAAGGTAGAGTAAATAAAAAAACAGAATAATCTACTACCTAGCAAATAAAAATAAATAAATCAATTGTAAAATCAACGAAATACATAAGCCCGTAGAGCCGAAAAGCATGGAGATTTCATAATGAATAAGAAAAAAAAGAATAAAGTGAACTTAAAAGAACAATTAAATAAATAAGTGAACTCAGAAGAACAATTAAATAAATAGAGAAAAATTCACTCACTTGTTTTATCCGTTCCTTTGCATTTTTTTTTGTTTGGCTTTTGATATACAAAAAAAAAATCAATATAATTCTCTCTGCTCATTCTATTCTAATGCAGAGTCAAAATATTTGCCCCCCCCCCCTCCTTTTTTTTCATAGGCGGTTTAGGCTTCTTTATATATATATATATTTTTTAGTCCTTCAACTTTATATTTTTTCAATTAGGTCCTTGATTCAAACTTATTTTCTATATAATTTAATCCTACGAAAATATATTATTAAATATTCGGATACGAACCTGACAGCTGTAATTAATGCAAAGTGAATTAAAAGATTTTCTTATGATAGAGTTTCAAAGTAATATTTTTTTTTACTCACTGGGTAATTTCGTAATCTATTATTTAAAATTCTCAGTATAGGTGTGTAGTACCCGTGTAACTGATAGTTGAGAGATGACAGTACAGTGGACCACGACGACCTATAAGATGGCTAAGGTGGAGATTTCTATAAGCTGAAAAGGAATTGACATTAGAACCTTTTATGTGGGTTTATGTTAGAAATAAATTGTATTATAAACATTATTTATATAATTGTAATAAGTTGTGTATTTATGGTATGTTGGCACCCATATTTAAATAATATGTTCATTGTACAACAGTGAGACAATTGCCATTAAATAAAAATTTCTTTGAGATATATAGATTATGGTTTAATTTAAATTAAATTTAGTATGTCTATTATATAATATTGTTAAGAGATTCTTTCTGTTAGTTAAGGTAATAACTCTCCTATCATGATTTCATTAGTTAAGTATACTAGTTAAGTTAATTATAGGTAGGATTGTTACATTTATTCGTATCAGAGCTCTAGGGTTTTAGATTTTGTAGGCACTATAAAGTAATGAATTGATGAATATTAGAGGTGATATGGGTTTTGATGGCAATTGTTACTAAAATATGTTAAATTTTGAATTTCAGAAAGATGGCCAGAACTAGGGGTGGTCTGATAGGAGGTCGAGGTCGTGGTCGTGGTCATGGACGTGGTAGAGGTTAAGTTAGAGGTAAAGGAAGTGACAGTCAGGAGAATAGTGCTGAGTTAGTTGAGTTAGATAATATCTCAACTAGGGGTCGAGTATTTATATAGGAAATATCTCCGTCGTCAGTATCGGTTGGCAACACGAGAAATAACTTACCTAATGCTCAAACATGTAGTTTACAAGATAGTTCTATATCGGTTGCTTTTGTCTTAATTTTCAAGAATATACCTAGAAGAGTGCGGAGTGTCTATCAACCGCCGCAGCTGATGATGCAAATGGATGTATCGAACCAGTCAGCACCACTAGTTGTATACATTGATGCTACTAATTTAGCACGTACCATGGCAACGGTAATATTAGAAAGAGAAATATATAAGAAGCCTGGAGACATTATCGAACATGCCAAGAAATATAGTGCATATGACTTCTATGGTACTTTAGACCCTGGTCAGCTGACAAGTGGGTTAAAACTATGGAAAAGGCCTTTACTACGTTACAGTTGAATGATGAAGAGAATATGAGTAACGTATATGGCCTTATATTTGATAAGGTTGATGATTGGTTGACTTGGGTAAGGAATTTATATAGAGAAGCTTTCACCTGGCCAGTATTCAAAGAGGAGTTTAATAGAGAGTATTTGACTGAAACTTTTCAAAAGCAAAGAGAGCATTTTTTATGAATTTAGTACAAGGTACGATGACTGTCAGGGAGTATACTGACAAGTTTGAAGATCTATACTAATATGCAAAGGATATATATCCAATGGAAAAGTTGAGGAGTGAGAGGTTTAGGGATAGATTACATGTCTCCCTACATGGAAAGCTTAATTTGTATATTGACACAACCTTTAGAGGTTGGGTTGAAAAAACCATAGAGCAAGAAAGGTTAGATAAGGAGTTAGAAGAAGCTGAGCAACAAAAAGAGATGAACAAGCAATTTTGGACTGAGAATAAAAGATTGAAATTTTCTTCTAGTTCAGAAGAAAATATTAAAAGTGGAGGAAATGGTAAACCTTAAGGAAGTCAAGCATCGGTAAGGCAACCGATGACACCACTAAAACAAACAGGTATTGGAAAAACATATGAAATGTCAAAGTGTGATGAGTGCAAAAGTTAACATACAGGACATTGTAGTAGACACATAAGAGTATGGTGTTATCAGTGTAGTGAGATAGGGCACTATGCTCATGACTATCCTGAGAGGGTATTCGTATAGTAATCATTATTAGGATCAAGTGCTTCGCACTCAATGAGGGGAAGTAGACCTCCAACCTCCAATAGAGTGCAAAATGAAGCAAGTGAAAATGTGGGATCAACTCAGAAAGGACATGTAGGTCAGGGAGCTAATATTATTGGAAGTGCTCAGCAAACTCAAGAGTTTACAGCAACTGAGAGGGGAAAGAATAAATATGTCTAATGCAACAGATGTATAGTTAATCTGTAAGGTAGATTCCTTAAAGAATGAGATAATCATAGTATTATAACTTTGGTTATGTTAAATTTAATTATAATCTTAAAGTTTATGAATTAAAGAATAGTTTATTTTAAGATATGATTGTTGATTTACTGATAGTCACTATGGATAAGAGACATGCATTACTAGTACAAGAATTTTATGAGGAAGTTGTTAAATTGAGTGGTGATGTGGAGAATTCTGAAGAATAGAATTATTGTTGTGATGTTTAGTGAAGAGAAAGATAAAGATTAAGGTGAACGAGATTCTTAGTAATAACATAATGAGTATTCCCCCAATTTTGAGAATAAAATTCTTATTAGAGGGGAAGAATTATAACATTTGTGTCCTCAGGACTGGATTATGAGATTTATTAATAATTTAAGGTTAAATTAAATATGTTTAAGTTTTATTTTTAGGGAAAATTGGATTTAAAATAATTAATTTGAAATAAAATGAAATAAAGAAAATTGGATTAAATTGAAAATGGAATAAGGACTTAAGTGAAAGAAAATAAAGTAGGAGGATTTGTAGATGAAGAAAGGAAAGAAGAAGGACCAAAAAGTTAGAGTGGTTGAATTCTGAAGAGAAAAGAAGAAAAATGAAGAAAAGTGAGGGAGGAAGAAGAAGAAGAAAATTTAACGGGTACTGTAGCTAGTGTTTTAACAACATCAAGATTTCTTAGTTTTGATCTTCTAATCATGTGAGTGGATTTCTTTTTAGTTATTTTTCTTGATTTTAATTCAAGTTATTATATTTTTGGATGTTGGTATAGATATTATTGTTTGAATTGTGATTTCAAGTATAATGTTCATATTATCATGTTATTAATGTGCTAGATAAGTTAGAATATATATTGTGATAGTTTATGAAATAATTAGAGTTGAAAACTTAGGTTCTTAGTTGAATTTTTGCTATTTTCGGGTGCAGAACACCTCTGCTGGTCGATCAGGCACTGCCTGATCAATCAAGAGGTACTTCAATGCACTGAAGAGCCACCTCAGTGGCACTGAGGAGGCACCTCAGTGACACTGAGGAGGTGCCTCTGTGACACTGAGGAGGTGCCTCTGTGACTAGTATCGGTGAAAAATGGGTTTAAACATAAAATTTTATAACTAACCTCAACCAAAAGCATACCAACACCAATATAAACACTAAGGTCACTTAGATTGACTTAAAATAGGATAAATAGAACCTATTTTAACAATAATACATACGATTAAATTACAGATGGATGAAACTATGTAATTGAGATTATATAGTAAACTTAGAGTTGATGTGAATCCTTACTTCTCAAGGAAAAAGAGAAGTTTGAAAGATTAATCCTTAAACTTAATTATCAATATGAAGTGGAATCGAATCATAAATATATCGAGTAACGTGAATAAATCATCAAGTCTCTGGAATAAAGACTAAATTTCTAATTTAAGTTAAGTTGTGCAAATTTAGGTACATATGAAACCTAAAGTATGAAAGAAAATCAGAGAGAAAGAGAGAGAGAGAGAGATATATATATATATATATATATATATATATATATATATATATATATATATATATATATATATATATATATATATAAGTTGGAAATAGAAGTTATTGAGTAATTGAATTAATTGAGTGAACTTGAAATGGGTGTGGATCTTTATTACTCGAAGGAAAAGAGTAGTTGAAAAGCTTAATTCTTAAACTTGATAACCATAAAAAGAATATCAAATTTTAATCAACTTAAGCGTGACAAGGATTAAGATTTCAAGTGGTTAATCATGAAGCACAATAACCGTCAGTGAACTTATGAGTCTCAAATGTAGAGATTAAATTATGTTGAATGATAACTAGTTCATGAAGGTATGGAATATAGGAAAGAGAATTAAACCAAAGTAACTGTTGTGTATTCGAATGGAAATGGGACAAAATCTTATAAGGTTGATTTGGTAATATTTAAAGTAATATATATATATATATACACTCAAATCTTATTTCTTTTTTATAAGGATATAAAGAATCAAGAAATAGAGAGTTAAGCGAGAACATTGCAACATCCAAATTTTAAGGTAAATACAGAAAGTATTCAAGTCTCTGATATAGAGACTAAAGTTATAATATGCCTCAATGAAATCCAACATGAAAATGATATCAGAAATTGCAATAATAATGATTAAATAGGGAAGACATTAGAGATTTATAAGAGAATGACAATTGAACAACGTTACTCGAAGTGGATATGAAAAGTAAGGCATGAGAAAATATAAATGACACACGAACACATGATAACTCTTAGAGAATGATGTAATACTAAGTGCATAGGGCACTAAAAGTAATATCATGTCTGGGATATAGCAAGGGTTAGTAAATGTATATAGTCATTACCAGTGGGCCGGATACACATTTTATTCTATAGATATAGAGACTGGAAATATAAAATACTTCAATGAAATTCAATATGAGAACTATATTGGAAATTCCAATAATGATGCTTAATAAGAAAGGCATGAAGAAATACAAGTAATACTGGAATACATGAGAACTCCCAGGGAATGTATAACCTTAAGTGTATATGGCACTAAGAGTTAGAGATTTCATATCTGAGATATGACAAGTTTGGTAGATGTGTATAGTCGATGCCTAGGGCCGAATGCACATACTACCATATAGGTGTAAATCCATGTTTGGGACATGGTAGGGTTAGTAAGTATGTATAGATATTGTTTGGGGCCGAATACATATGTTACCATATAGACATAGTTGGTAAATATGGATAGTCATTGCATGGGGCCAAATACACATGTTACCATATAAATGTGAGATGGTAAATATGTATAGCCGATGCCTAGGACCGGATACATATGTTACTATAAATATGTATAGTTGATGCCTGGGGCCGGATACACATGATACTATATAGTTATGAGATGGTAAATGTGCATAGCCGATGCTTAGGGCCAGATGCATATGTTATTATATAGGTTTAAGTTGGTAAGTGTATAGCCATTGCCACGGGCTAGGTACACGTTACCATATATATATATATATATATATATATATATATATAATATGTAAGTAAGTAAGTGTATAGTCAGTGCCAAAGGCTAGGTACACGTTACTTTATATATATATAAGTTGGGAGTATGCATAGTCATTGCCAGGGGTCAGGTGCATATTATATCCGAGATATGTGTATAACTATTACCTGGAGCCAGGTACATATATCAATTTAGCTTAACATTCGATTTATCATTGGTTTAAGTGATGATCAAACTTAAGCTGCATTACCATTGTCATTTATATGCTGATTTATATCATTTAAAATTTAGTAGAATACTGAATTATAGTATAGTGGAAATTGTGGTACTATGGGTATTGTGTATTTTGACGATGTTTTTATTATGAGCTTGGTTATGATATTATAAGTGAATTTATCAAAGTGTGTTTATTTAATTTTATTTATTGATTGAGCCTTTAGTATATTACTTAAAATAGGGAAGATTCACTTTATTATTGAGATTAGGATAATATGTGTATAGGGTAAGTTGATAATGTTATATGTGAAATTATTGTAGTGTATTTTGTTAATTTTATTTTTATTGAGCATCTATTTTTTTTGTAAAATAAAAAGGGGACTTTGATGAATGATTTAAGAGAGTGCTGATATGTAGTCATTTTTGAATATTAGGATCATTTAAATATGAATAAAATATTTTATGTTCATTTGATTATTATTGCTGTAATTAATGCAAAGTGAATTTAGAGATTTTCTTATGATAGAGTTTCAAAGTTATATTTTTATTCAGTTACAAGGTAATTTCTTTACGAAATTACTTGCACTCTATTATTTAAAATTTTCAGTGTAGGTATATAGTACATGTGTAACTGGTAGTTGAGAGATGACAGTACAGTGGACCACGACGACCTATAAGATGGTTGAGGTGGAGATTCCTAAAAACTGAAAAGGGATTGACATTAGAACCTTTTATTTGGGTTTATGTTAGAAACAAATTGTATTATAAACATTATTCGTATAGTTGTAATAAGTTGTGTATTTTTGGTATGTTGGCACCCATGTTTAAAATATATGTTTGTTGTACAACAGTAAGGCAATTGCCATCAAATAAAAATTTCTTTGATATATAGAGATTATGGTTTAATCTAAATTAAATTTAGTGTTTCTATTATATAATATTGTTAAGAGATTCATTCTGTTAGTTAAGGTAATAACTCTCATATCATGATTTCATTAGTTAAGTATCCTAGTAGAGTTAATTATAGGTAGGGTTCTTATAAAAACCTCATAAAGAAATTAAGAAATTTTACTTCTTATTGATGTTGTTGATTTTTTATATTATTGTTAGTGATGTTAATGTTGATTTCACAAGTCAATTGTTGTTGTTTTTGTTTAAGGTGGTGGTAATGCTGTTAATTTTGTTAATGATTGTGGTTATGTTGGGTAGTGGTGGTGTTTGTTTTTATGGCAATGTGTTGATGACAATGTTTGTGTTGGGTAGTTTTAATTTTGTTGATGGTGGTGGTTTTGGGCAGTGTGGTGTTAATTTTTCAAAATAGTTTATTCTTGATAATGGTGGTAGACTGGGGTAATAGCAGTGTTAACTTTCAAGTTGTGTTCTTAATGATGGTAATGGTGTTGGATTGTGTATTCGATGGTGGTGGTGGTGTCGAGTAATACCAGAGGTAGTGATAGTGATTGATGATGGTGGTGTTGGGTTGTATTGGTGGTGATACGGGGTTGTGTAGGTAATAGTAGTGTAGTGTTGGGTGGTTCTGCTTTTATTATTATTATTATTATGAGATCCAATTGAGAAAAAAACATATATATATATATATATATATATATATATATATATATATATATATATATATATATATAGTCAATATCTCAAGATGTGAAATTCACTTTCTTAAATTTAGGGTGAATTGCCAATTTTTGAATCTTTTTGAGTTAAAGAGCTAAAAAAAATTAATTTTTATTCGCACAACTCCATAAGTGTATGGATCGTGACAAATAGTAGAGTGATGAGTGAGTATCGTTCCCATGAGGACTAGCCTACTAAGTATTAACTATTTATAATTTTCTTTAACTAGCAAATTCAAATTAAAATAAAAGAAATAACTAAAACTAATGTCTAAACAATCAACTAAAACCAAATAACTTAAAAACAATAATAGAAAATGCTAAAGTTTGGGTTTATTTCACTAGTTAGGACTTGAATTACAAAATTAAATCCAACTATTAAATCATCGATACAATCAAGGGTAAATTATTATAAAATACCTAAAGTCTCTTTTGAGCTCATTTAAGCATGTCAAGATTAATTACTAGCCTATTTTCATTGTGACTAATTAATCAAAGCTCATTAAGTTCTTTAACAATTTAGTACTCCCCGTAGGATTCGCCTATTTTCGTGGTCGAATAGTCTAAGTTTTATAAGTTAGAAACTAATAGATTACTCAACTTTCGTTTATGGTAATCTACCCATAAACATGTAAACCATTGGACCCTTAATTAGATACAAGACATGAAGTACAACTCATAAATTTGATTGAAAATCAATTCATTAATAAAGAAATAAAAATCCTAACAAGTCTAACTAGCTACTCCAAAATCAAACCGTAAACTAATTTAATTACTCATGATAAAAATATCTAACACCACAAATAAATCAAACATGGAATATAAAAGATGGAGAAAGAAGTAAAGAAAAACTCATTGGAAGCAATTTTTGATCTTCAATCCTTGTTGAGCATTTGATTTCACTTTTAAACTTTGTAGTAGCTGTCCCTCTGGAATTAATTTTCTTCATGTTTTTACTCTATTTATAGTCCTTCTAAATTAGGGTGATAATTGGCCTTTTGGGTCTCTAAAATTTCAGCTTAAAAGGAAGGAAAAATAGCCCAAAAAGTCAAAATTTCTATGCGGCATTGCAGCGCCCAAGTCCGGCACCGTAACACTGCGAATTTTGTCAAAGACTACTGCAGTGCTCCTAATGAGCACTGAGGCGCTCTCGATTCTACCCCTAATCCGAATTTCAGCTTCTGCAGCCTACTAAAATTATCAAAATGCTCCTATAAGCCAAAAGTACACATATGAGGAGAAAAATAAAAAAAAATGTCAATCCTAACTACATATTAACTACTTTTAACTCTTAAACTAATAAAATTTCACTAAAAATCATAAATTAAACATATAAAATCTATACTAAAATGGTGCACAATAATTTTGAGATTAATTGCACATTGCCTAATAGTTAAGGGGGCGAATTGCCACTTTAGCCCATTTCAGTTGCCAATTTAAGTTGGCATATAAATATATTGATGTGATGAGTATTTTTTGAATATTTAAAGTTTGGCTGCCACATCAGTAAAACATAAAAGTTTAGTTATAAAAAATAAACGAATTAAAATTTAGTATTTAAAATAAAATTAGTGTAAAGTTGAATAGTCATAAGAATATTTAACCCATTAAACTAAAGGTACAAACAATCAATGTTGAAAAATAAGGTACATTTGATGGCCCTAGCCCTACCATATGTGATGAATAAAATCTTTTATGTTGTCTTGAAAAAATATGACGACAATCATAAAATAATGTTCAATGGATTTCTTCAAAAGAAAAAAAATGCTGTAATTTTCTTTTGCTGTTCAGAAAAAAAAAAATAGAGAATTTCGTTTTAACTTAACATTATACATATTAGCTTTTTACATCAGAAAAAAATACGTATTTACTCTTGTAGTACATTGACTTTTTACATTTTTACTAACTTAGCCTAAGTATGTGCATGGCTTCCGAGATGACTAAACTGTAAACCGAACCGATCAAATTCGGTTCGGTTTGATTTTTCAGCATTTTTAATTTTTTAGAATCAAATCGAACCAAAATTTGATTTAGTTTTGTATATAAAAATTTTAGTTAATCGAACCAACCGATTTTTATTTTTTATTTTTATATATTTCAAAAAAATTAAAAAATATACAATAATTTAATATAAAAATATAAAAATAATTAATAATTTTAAAAATTTTGATTCGGTTCGGTTTTAGAATTGGTTCGGTTTTTAATTAACTATATTCGGTTATTTCGGTTCTGTCAGAAAACCTCCCAAAACTGACCGATTGTACAACCCTAAACTTAGGTGAGATAGGTTAAAGATCTTTAAAAAAATTCTTTTCAATAAAGATTAAAAATTTTATTATTATTATTTCTTTATATATCTTGTAAATCACTTCTCTTTTCATTTTTCTACATTAATAAAATGCAAAAGAAATTCATAAAAAATATATATATCAATTTAAAAGATTTTATGATGAAGTAATTATTTCTATGGTTTATTTATATTTATATTTTATTATTTTTACTTGTGCATGTTTTTTTTTTAAAAAAAATTTATGCAAATTTTTATGAGAATACTAATAAATTGATAATAATATTACTGATTAAATATTATTTTTACCGTTTTAAATTTAAAATTCATATCAAATAATCAACCTATGTATATGTGTTTTTATAACCTATAAGGTAATTATCATAGACAATTTTAATTTTTAATTTTATCCTTTATTAATTGGATTGCATGAAATTTATATCAATTTTTTTTGTGTGTATGAATGTACATATATATATTCTGTATTTTTATCTTCATATATAAATTTTTTCTAATAATTTCTTTTCTAATTATATAATATTTTAAAAATTATTTTATGTTTCTCATGAAAAAATTAATATAATTTACATTATTTTAATTATTTCATATATTAACAGGTTTTTTTTTTAAAAAAAAATCATATTAACGATTTATCCATTACTTTTAATATACTAAATAAGATTAATACTTAAAACTATTACACCTTTTTTTTTTTAACCCTGGTCCAAATGCAACCATAATGAGAGTTGTTATATTCTTATAAAAAATATAAGTAAAAAAATATATTTGATAAATTTTAACTCGTGAAGTAGTAAAAAATGATTAATAAAATTTGAAAAATTTTTATTTACACCAGAATATTATGCACTAAATAGTTAATGGACTTTGTTTCTTCAACTAAATTTTCTTCAACCCCTTCTAAATAACTTAATATTTAGCGTTAGATTAATTAAAATAGGATACACATAAAAAAGTGAAGTAATAATTATTATTTTTCAAAAACATATTGAAGTGTAATTTTATCTTCATTTACTCTAAATTTAACTATTTTTATTTTATAACTCATCAGTGAATTAAGTTGTTTTAATATATATGTACGTGTACTGTGTACACACACTAAAAGGATATTTATAAGTTAACAATCCATATACCAAGCCCTGTATTAACTAGACAGACAAATCAACGGTGGATAGAATCAATGTTGAAAATAGGGTACACTTGATAGCCCTACCATATGAGATTCTTTACCAATAAGAATATAATCTTTATTTCGTTATGAGAAAATATGATGAAAATCATAAAATAATATTCAATTCATTTCATAAAAAAATGCAGTAAACTTTTTTAGATGTCAGTAAAAAATAATCAATTTTGTTTAAACTTTCAAATCATTAACATCATAAATATTAGCTTTCCTCTCTAATTATTCCATCGTGAAATTTTTACAAAAACAAAATAATATTTTTAGTGATTGCATTTTTTTTTTTAGAAACTTATGATGAAGACGGGACTCTTTCAATTTTTATTTCTTCACATATAAAGCTGTAATTTAAAACATTGATAAAAAAAAAAAAAAACTTAAATTTTTTACTAATTGTTACCAATAAACATTAATTTTGGTGGTTATCAAGAAAAGTCAATTTTTATTGATGATATTAATTAAAGAGTCATTCTACAGTGCAAACAGTTGTATTTATACAACTGAACTTAAGACTGTTAGATTAAAATTTAATTAATTATAATTATTAATATATTTTACAGGTATTGATACATTAAGATAATCAATTGTTATAATTAAATAAAAATTAATCTAACAGTTGTAATTTCATTTGTATAGCAATCATACGAGGTCCACACGCAAAAAAACTCCTTTGAATTTTCTTTCTTTCCTTTTTTTTAGTACTATTGATATTCAAAACTCATTTAACTCAAACTAATCCAATTTAACTAAAAGAGAATTACAAAAGGGCTATAAAAGTATGTACATTATGACTCGAATTTGAAATATCACTTACATAAGAATAGTCTTTTTATCAACTGATTTCAACGGTTATAGGTTTCTTTTTGTAATGAATTTACGCACTAAATCATAAAGTCATACTTTTTTAAAAAAAATTTATTTGTTTATGATTTACCATTATTCTCACAACCATTTAATTTAACTATATACGTTACAGTTCAAATTTGAAACATCGCTTAAACAAGAATAATTTCTTATCAATTGATTCCAATAATTGTTAGTTTTTTTACAATGAATTTAAGCACTAAAATCACTGCAGTGCAAATAAGTTTTAAGTTCAAAGTTCAATTTTAAAAAAGATGTTGATCACAAATTAGCAATCAACTTAACACCATTTTGATGAGACCACATACGTAATAGCTACTAGCTGTGGGGTTCCAATCGCCAACAATTGATCAATTGCTTTACTGTATAAGATTTAAAGTAGGGTGAATCAGGATCAA
>CATIWO010321605.1:0-16040 GCA_949673435.1 Macaranga tanarius | reverse complement strand
TTACAACTAGAATTGTATCTATACCTGTCCAAAACTCTTCATTTTATTTTTTTTGTTTTTAATTTCAATACTATTTTTATATTCTCTTCTCTTCTTGTTGATTGTTAATTTGCGAATTGCGAGTGCTTTTTCAAAGGGAATCTTCTGATTGTGATGAAGTGTGTACTGTTTTTGGTAATGTTTTACTGTTGTTAAATGGTTGTTCTGCTGTTGTTAAATTGCTGTTATGCTATTGTTAAATTGTTGTTTTGCTGTTGTTTCAGGGCTGCTGTTTTTATCTTTCGGGGCTACTGCTATTTTGCATCTTTTGGGGCTGCTGTTTTTCTTATTTCAGTGCTGTTGTTTTCAGTGTTGGAGTTGCCATTTTCATTATTTATTGATTTGGATTATGTATTGCTAGTTGGAGCGATTTGGAGCTGCCATTTTCATTATGAAGCTGCTGTAATATTTGCTTTGGATTACTGTCATATTTGGCTATGTTGGATTACTGTAATATTTGACTATAAATGATTAATACTTGCTTTAGATTAGAATATTTGGCTATGGATGATTAGGTATTGGATAACTGAAATTTTGTGCTAATGCAGGTTACATATAATTTTTATGCTTTTTATGAGGTTAAATATAGTATTTTTTATGAGGGTTGTGTATTTGTTTTTTGTGCTTTTTGTGCAGGTTAAATATAAATTTTGTGGTCTTGTGTAAGTGAATTGTATTTAAGTGAATTGTTGATACATTTTTTTGCATATCCAATTTCTTAGGTGGAAACGAGCTAAACGAGCTCATAAACGAATGCTCTTACGAGCTCCTCAACGAGCTCCAATCCGAGCAAACAAACGAATATCTTAACGAGCTTCAATCCGAGCGAACAAACGAACACTTTATCGAGCTCTGTTCGCGAGCAAGCTCGAGTTCTACTCGAGCCGAGCTCGAACACCATATTCCAAATTTCTTTCGAGCTCGAGCCGAGCTCGAACATATTCCTTAAGGCCGAGCTGAGCCCGAGCATGCCAAAGTTCGGTTTGGCTTGGCTCGATTACACCCCTACTAGCAGCCAAATGCATATATCATCAAGTTCACAATGCACATGAATTGCTTATGAAATATTCCTGAGTCACACAAGCAATCTGGGTTCCATACAACTTAAAAACAATTAAAAAAGTAAAAGAAATAATTATTAATAAATTTTAATAACGAAAATACTTTAGTACCTTGATTGATACTATGAGCAATAGTCTTGCAATCACACAATAACCTTTTTTTTATTGTTATGTTTGTTTACTAACAAATTAGGATATTTACAATGGCACAACTCTTTTATTTATTTGTTTTATTTGTTTATTAGTGCATAAGGATATTATTATCTTTTAATATTTTCCTGGCACTTGAGAGAGATTTTAAAGAATTAAAAACTCTTTTATTTCATTAATTATTGGTATCTTGAGAAACTGACACCTCATTAGCTAGGAGAAAAAAAATTGTCCTTTCATTAATTATTAATAACTTGAGAAGCTGACACCTCATCGGTATGAGAAATTCCTAAATTGTCCTTTGACTTTTAAGTTTGTGTAATATATGCAGGAGCTATCCTCTTGAGTCTTGACTGTTTTTATATGACTTTATGTTATATCTATTCCATTATCCAACTGTGCCAAAGCTAAAGTAGTTCATTTTCCAAAATGAGAACATTTTTTGTTTACAATAATTCTTTTTGGCTAGACTTTAGTCAAAGATATTAGATTAGAGATATTGAATATTGTTTACAAAATAAAGTAATATAAAGAATTTAAGAAAAAAAATTCTGAGCAAATACTTCTTTAAATGGAAAATTTTTTTTTTTTTGAAATGAAAATTTTATTTTTTAATAATTATTAGTTTAATATATATATATATATATATATATATATATATATATATATATAATATTATTTTAATCTTTAATCTTTCATTTATTAGTTTTCTCATTATTTTAATCTTTAATCTTTCATTTATTAGTTTTCTCAGATTATAACGTAATACCTATAGTTTGAACAAGTACAAGTTTTATTTTAATTTTTATAACTTTTATTTTTATATTTTATGAAATTAATCTTTTTTAAAAAATTACTGTTTTGTAATATTTATTCTCTATTATATCTTCTAATTCTAAATAATCAAATATATTTTTATATTTCTAAAAAATACATGATTAATTATATTTTTGAATTAAAAATTAAGTGTTACCAATAATATATTTAAAATATTAAAATTGACAATTGAAAACTAAAAATAATTAATCAATTATTAATAAGGTAAATTATTGTTTACCCCCTATGATTCGCTATATTAATACACTACTTGGTCACTAACATTTAAAATTTATATTATTTTACCCTTCTATTTTACATAATTATATTATTTACCTTTTCCATTAAATTTTTCCTCACAATTACCATTAATTGACAAAAAAAATACTAAATAAATGCTATTTGCCCGACTATATTATATTATTTGCCTACTAATATTTAGAAATTATATTTTTTTATTATTAAACTAATTTTCTTAGAATTTAACTATGAAAATAATAATTATATCATTTAAATAAAATATAAAATACATAAATTTAATTTTATGTAATAAAAATTTTAATTAATTACCAATTAATTAATATTTTTTAAAATATCTATACATAAATATTAATTTAAAATATTTATATTACATTAAAAAATTTATTTAAATCAATTTTTTTAAATTTTGAAATCTAATTTTTTATTTGAATTGTTAGTTTCAATTGTTGGATATATGAATTAAATTATTTAAAATTATTAAGTTTAATATATTTTATATACTCAATAATCTAAACTAACAAATCAAATAAAAATCAAATCTTAAAGTTAAAAAAAGAATTTACTTGGTTAAATTTTTTTATGCAATATTAATATTTTAAGTTAATATTTAATTAAAGATATTTTAAGATTGAAAGTAATTAATTGTTATTTGATTAATATTTTGATTAGATTAAAGTTAAATTAGCTATTTTATATTTTTATTAAAATATTTTTAATAAATTTATCATTTTTGTAGTCAATTAATGATAATTTTAACATAAATTATGTGAAATAATTAGTTTAATAATAAAATATATTTTATAAATTAGGGGCAAACAATATAATTAATTTAAATATAGGAGGCAAATAATATTTGCTCGATAGTGTCATATCAGTTACCAATGATTGTAACGAAAATTTTGAAAGGGTAAATAGTATAATTATGCAAAATAAAAGAGAAAAATAATATAAATTTTAGATGTTAGAGATCAAGTAGTATAATATATCAAACTACAAGTGATAAATAGCAATTCTTCCTTATTAATATTGATCAATTGATACTAAAAATTCACATATCAATTTGAGCTATAGTGGAATTGTTCAATGTATACTAATTTTATTACCGCTATAACTTATAATGTAGCATGATAAGCATTACTAGTGTAAGTGTCTCGTGTTGTAAAAGATATACAAATAGCCAAATAGGTATGAACGCATTTGATATAATCTTTCTTGGAACATATACAGTGATTTACCTATGTTCAAATAATATATTTTATATTTAGAGTAAACCATAATCATTATATAGTTAAAATAAATTCAAGATTAAAAATTAATTTTTTTAAAAAAAATTTATACATTAACATTTAGTATATGTTAGCTAAAGAAGTTAAACAAATTGCATCAATTATATGTGTATAAAATGAAATGCATAGTTTTTACCAAATTACTAAGATTTTGAAATGCATATTTTTCATATATTACAATTTACACGCACATTTTTAATTCTTTGCTCAATGAAATTAATTAAATAATGTATTGGATGAGTCTTTTTCTTTTTTTTTTTTCTTTTTTTTTTTTTTTTTTTTTGGCAAAAAGGGAACTATAAGGCTAAGCTAAAACTCAGCGCTCAAGTCCTGAACTAACCATACATGTTCAATCCATTTAGTAATGAATTATTTTTTGTGTTATAATTTTTGATATATATCAATGTAAATTGTAAAATAATTTTTTAAAAAATTATCTAAAATATTAATAAATACATGAATATTTCGAAATCATAATTTTTGTTAAAATTTTATTATTACCATTTATCCTATGATTTTTTATTATTTCACTTAATTTTCGTATAAATTATGCTTTCAGTTATAAACTTCATTCAATAAATTATTTCTCAACTAATGAATTCGAATTCAAGTCCTAAAAGAGTGGAGCACACCCTCCTTGCTCCCATCTATTGGTTGCGTGTATATATATATACATACAAAATATGGGTCATATTTTGTAGACCATGAATCAAATAAGACACCGTTGGCTGCTAGCTAGTTTATGGCCTTAATGATTTTATGTTATCTTTCCAAGATCCCTCTCTGTTGGAGAATATATCCCACATTGAAAAAGTATAAAAGTTAGAGTGGCTTATAAGTGGTGTAGATCGAGTCTTAACAAAAGTCAATTGGTTTTGTGTTACATGGGTTCAACCTCATTTGTGAGTCTTGGGTCGAATACTCTCCAAGCAATACTGCCAGAATTAACACCAAAAGAATTAAACTATTTATTTCTTTAAAGTTACATATATCATATATAGCCGTCCCTATGACTTTTTTTTTTTTTTATTCGACTTTATGCTGTATCTATTCCATATCCCAACGATGCTAAAGCCAATATTTTCTTTAATAATTGCAAATATGCAGGGTTTCTGTCGTGCTATTGGAATTTGGTAAGCCTAGTTCTTAAAAATTATCAGATAAAAAGCACTATATTCAAGCTTTGAACTAGGAAATGTCATCGCATCCTCATTGGGTGTCACTGCAATGTGTCCAACAGTAGATTTGTAGCTGGCCAATATGCATCTAGTGACCAAATAAAATGTTAATTGTATAAGAGATAATGATAAAAATGTTAATTATATAAGAGATAATGATAAAAATGTTAATTGTAGTGTAGCTTTTTGAACCAAAGAAAGAAAAAAATTCATGGGATACTCGCATTTCCAATGAATTCGCGCTCAATTCTAAGTTTATAACATTAATATATGATATAAGAAACAAAAGTGCAATACAAATTCTATATATGTCTAATTGACTTGCGCTTTATGAACCAACAACCTCAATATACCAGGCCTTTTTCCATTTTAGGATAAAAAATAATATATTTTATCAACTTGTGGTGATTTTAACGTAAATTTTCAATTTGTGATGATTTTATAAGAAAAAATATTTCGCCTTTGATACGCAAAATTAGAAAAAGACAAACATTGGTGAAATGAGAAAATAAAAAACAAATATTATTTAAATTTTGTCATTGTAAAAACGCAATAATAGTTATCTTTTTTATTACCCAAAAAATCCCCCATTTTATATAAATTTTATTCAATGCTTAAGAAACTATTTACAATATCAATCTTTAAATTAATTTTTAATTTTATTTCACTTTTGTAAAAAAAGTAAATTAAATCCTATTTCAAATAATGTATTTCAAGAATTATTTATTAATATATTTTAAAAATATATAGTTATTTTTAAAATAATATAATAGTAGTAATAATAATATTATTTATTTTTATTTTTTTATAAATATTTATTAATCGTTTAAAATATAGAATTGATGGAAAAAATTTATTCAAAAATATCTATGTATTAATTTAAATGCAAAAAAAAAATTTATGTTAAAATTGATTCGTAACTGGAATATAATAAGATATAAATATAAATTAATTTTATTTGTTATATTTTTGTTTTGTTTCACTGAAGACCCAGTGGGCTATGGCTACACAATATGGGCTACTTACTTTTAGGCTTTTTTTCACGTTATGATAAAAAATATAAAAAAAAATTACCATTTATGATTTTTTTTTAAAATCATAATTTATGATTATTTGTGAAAAATAGAATTTTGTCATTTTAACTATATTATCATTGGCACATAGTTTATTCTGGCCTACGAGCAAAAGTCCGATGATGAAAAATTGATAAAACGAGCCTAACATTGTGAATATATGGTCCCTGACCCTTCTAAAAAAAGCTCACAGCAAGCTTAGCGCCCAGCAGGCCCAGCCCAGCAAGCATCAAGGTCCATAAAGCCCAGCCAAATAAAGCCATAGAGGCACCGCCTCATCACTAAGGCGATGCCTTTGTAGGCATCTGGTCCATAGAGGCGCTGCCTCTTCACTTAGGAGACGCCTTAATGGGTTTGTTCTGAAAAAAATATAATTTGTACTGTTAATATTTGAACGTGGCACATATTACAGACCTGTAATCACATTTCTGCTCCCTACGATCTGCTAAAGCATATGGAGCAGAAACGTGATTACAAGGAGACAGAGGTGGAGAAAGTGGAGGAAGTGGTTAAGAGAGATAAGGAGAGGGAAGAGAGAATAAAAAGGGAAGAAAAATCAGAAAAGGAGGGGGGACTTTTGGGAGGTGGAAATTCAAAAAAATAAGAGCAGAGAAAAAAAGGCAGAAAGAAAACAAAAGGAAAGAAGGAATCAAGGAAAGGGGGAAGCCTTGAAGGTAGAGTGTGGTTGTTGTTGCTACTGTCACTTTCTGGAGAAAAGGGCCAAGACCTTAGTTCACGTGCTTGGAGCTCTTCAACGTTCAATACCCACTTCTGAGGTCTTAGATAGGGAAGGCAAGCAAAGCCTTGACAGTAGAGACTTTTAAAACTCATTTCTTTTGCTATTTTCTCTTATTAACATCAATTCTTTTTTGCATGATTTACCTTTTAATTAAAATAGCTTTATGATTAATGTGTGCTTCTGTATTTGTTTAAAATTAATTGTCAATCTTTTGTAATATTTTTAGGCTATAGATTTCTATATATGTTGTAAGTCAATTAAAGCTAGATCCATATTCTTTGTTTAGTATATAATCTTGAACTTGCTGTCTTTTAGATTTTATATCAATTTGCGTGAATTATTGCATGTTTATGTTCTGTTTATATGCATCAGAGGATCGCTGAGGTGACGCCTCTTCATAGAGGTGGTGCCTCAGCATGTTTGGGCGAAAATGATTTTGTCTCTATGTTATAAGGCGACGCCTCGATGCAGAGGCACCTCCTCTACGTGGCTTAGATGGTTTCCCGTCATGGCAGCTTGCTATTATTTGTGTACTTTTATATATTTTTTTAATCATATTTTTGATGTCTATATGAATCTATTGTGTGAGGATTTAGCCAGATTTATTTGAAATAGTGTCTTTTATTGTGTCTTATTTGTGTTGTTATTTTTTTGGTTTATTTTTCACTCTTTATGTACTGATTTTTTGTTTTCTATAAGTTATTTTTTTCTTTTGGACGGATTAATTAATAAATTATTGTAGGCCTATATGGTAGTATCCCTACGGGTTGTTATTGGTTTAGGATTTAGTTTAATTTTTGTTTGTATTTTTAGAGTGTGTGAAAATAGTTGTATCATTTCTCCTTCCATTTCTTTGCATGCACTCTTTATATTCTATTTTATTTATTGTTATTTGTGGATGAATGCCTTATTGTGATGGATGAATGTTGTGGACTTAATGACATGTAAATTGGATGAATTAAAAGCATGGATCTAATTGTAAAATTTGGAACTTCTTTGGAGGCAATTACAATTCGCATGTAATTAAAGAGATAATTAAATGACTAAAAACGATAAAAAGCGAAACACAAACGGAGGCCGATCGTAAGGTCAGGTGGCATTCCAAAAGTCCATACCCAGTTTCCGGACTCAATCTCTGAGGATGGTTGTTGTGCTCCCTCCGTGAGATCCAGTTGTTGTATAAATGTTCTGGATCTCACCCGGGTAGCGACTCCCTTCTCCGATCTAGGCTCAAAAAGCTTGTGGTTGTATTTCTAGTAGATCCTAAGCCGCACAATACCGTAATCGCCAAACACTTAGACGCACGTTGAACCCCGCCGCCTACAATTATATATTATTATCTTTCTACAAACAAATAAATTTATTATTTCTCTAGAAATAAATAAATTGCTATACTATTTTCAATAATTATTTACGATCTATTTTTCGAAATGTATAATTTTTTAAAATAATAATAATAATTTATTTTTATATTTTATAATTTTTTATTGAATTTATAAAATATAGAGTTGAGAGAAATTAATGCACGTATTATTATCTCTTATACAATTAAAATTTTGAAAATTAAAAAAGTATATTCAATAATTTTTATAATTTAACATTTATATGTTTTTTAAAGAATAACAAAATAAATTTTGTTATATTGCATTGTAAAAATAATCTAAGAAGTACCAGAATGAGTAACAACTATTAAAATATAATTGTTTAAAAATATAGATATTATATAGAACTTTAAAAAATTATAGATATTCCTATGTAACTTTTTAAAAGTATAAGTATTATGGCAATTATTTCACCATTCTAAATCGCGAAGTGGTCTCGCCATTTTGCCATTCTAAATGGCGAAATGTACCCTCCCTTTTGAAACAATCATATTTTAAAATTTAAAAAAAAAAAAAACAACTACAAATTCAAAAATATTTAATTTTTTATCCTAAAATCCCCAATATATTCCAGATTCTAAACTAAAAAGTTTTAGTGATTGCACACAAACACACATTTCATCCAAATAGCTACACAATTCGCAATACCAACAGGCATCTGTCATTGAATTCCTTATGCTGCTAGATTTAAGCTACACAATTCGCAATACCAACAAAGCATATGTCAGAAGCTACGCATAAAGCTTACACAAAACATGATCATATACATAAAGGATGGGAGAAGGATTTTAAAGGTGAAAATAAAGATCCATTGTTTTTCTTTTCTTTCATGATCACAAGACTAAATAGTTCAATGACCTAATAAAACGGTAATGTTAGATGTCAATAGTACATCTCCTATTATAATTATTGTATTATTGTATTATTGTGTTTCACTAGACTGTGATACACAGTTCATATTAGTAGTACCAACACCTATCATCACTCTTAAGAAAAACATAAAATTGGGCACATAAAAGAAAGTTTTATCATTAATGGAAGAAGAAAATAGTTCATTTATCACAATTAGACCTCAATGCAGAGGTGCTGCCTCTGCGTGGCTTAGATAGTTTCCCGACATGGCAGCTTGCTATTATTTGCATACTTTTATTTTTTTTTTTTTAATCATGTTCTGGATATCTATATGAGTCTATTGTGTGAGGATTTAGCCATATTTATTTGAAATAGTGTCTTATTTGTGTTGTTATTTTTTTGGTTTATTTTTCACTCTTTATGTACTATTTTTGTTTTCCATAGGTTATTTTTTCTTTTGAACGAATTAATTAATAAATTATTGCAGGCATATATGGTAGTAGCCCTATGGGTTGTTATTGGTTTAGGATTTAGTTTAATTTTTGTTTGTATTTTTAGAGTTTGTGAAAATGGTTGTATCATTTCTTCTTCCATTTCTCTGCATGCACTCTTTATATTCTATTTTATTTATTGTTATTTTTGGATGAATGCCTTATTGTGATGGATGAATGTTGTGGACCTAGTGACATGTAAATTGGATTAATTAAAAGGATGGATCTAATTGTAAAATTTGAAACTTCTTTGGAGGCAGTTGCAATTCGCATGTAATTAAAGAGATAATTAAATGACTAAAAACGATAAAAAGTGAAACACAAATGGAGGCCGATCATAAGGTCGGGTGGGCATTCCAAAAGTCCATACCCAATTTCCGGACTCAATCTCTGAAGATTGCTGTTGGGCTCCCTCCGTGAAACACTTGGACGCACGCTGAACCCTACCGCCTACAATTATCTATTATTATCTTTCTACAAACAAATAAATTTATTATTTCTCTAGAAATAAATAAATTGCTATACTATTTTTAATAATAAGTTTCAATAATTATTTACGATTTATTTTTCAAAATATATAATTTTTTAAAATAATAATAATAATTTATTTTTATAATTTATAATTTTTTATTGAATTTATAAAATATAGAGTTGAGAGAAATTAATACACGTATCATTATCTCTTATACAATTAAACTTTTGAAAATTAAAAAAGTATATTTCAATAATTTTTATAAGTTAACAATTTAACATTTATATGTTTTTTAAAGAATAACAAAATAAATTTTGTTATATTGCATTGTAAAAATAATCTAAGAAGTACCAGAATAAGTAAGAACTATTAAAATATAATTGTTTAAAAATATAGATATTATATACAACTTTAAAAAATTATAGATATTCCGGTGTAACTTTTTAAAAGTACAAGTATTATGGGCTTATGGCAATTTCACCATTCTAAATAGCGAAATGGTCTGACCAATTTGCCATTCTAAATGGCGAAATGTACCCTCCCTTTTCGAACAATCATATTTTAAATTTAAAAAAAAACCCACAAATTCAAAAATATTTAATTTTAATTTTTTACCCTAAAGTCCCCAATATATTCCAGATTCTAAACTAAAAAGTTTTAGTGATCAGTTCAAAAAAAAAGTTTTTAGTGATTGCACGCAAACAACCATTTCATCCAAATAGCTACACAATTCGCAATACCAACAGGCATTTGTCATTGAATTCCTTATGCTGCTAGATTTAAGCTACACAATTCGCAATACCAACAAAGCACATGTCAGAAGCTATGCATAAAGCTTACACAAAACCGTAACATATACATAAAGGATGGGAGAAGAATTTTAAAGGTGAAAATAAAGCTCCATTGTTTATCTTTTCTTTCTTTCATGATCACAAGACTAAATAGGTCAATGACCTAATAAAACGGTAATGTTAGATGTCAGCAGTATCTATCATCACCCTTAAGAAAAACATAAAATTGGGCACATAAAAGAAAGTTTTATCATTAATGGAAGAAGAAAATAGTTCATTTATCACAATTAGACCTCAATTACATTCACCAATCAGTCACTGATTAATATTACGACTGAAATTGCTTGGACACAATTAACATGCTAACATCAATAATGTTCAAGAAAAAAAAATATGCTAACAGCAATACCATTCCTATTGCTATATTAATTATTAACAAAGAAGGGTAAAATGATACCGTTGACCACTAATCCTGGCTTCCAAAGCCTTTATTTGATTCAACATGCATTATTAACATCCTTAACCCCGCTCTTTCGCTGTTGCTTTGTATCCCCACCACATAAGCTTGGCTTGTAGCCTTGCTCAAGGATTTTCTCAACCTCTTCAAATGTCAGACCTTTTGTTTCAGGTACAAAATAATAAATGAACACAAGAGAAATGCTAGAAACTCCAGCAAATACGAAAAATGTGCCTCCTGCACCAAGATGCTCGGTGAGAGTTAAATAAGTCTCGCTCACTATGAGATTCGAGCTCCAGTTAGATACCGCAGCAATGCCTCCACCAAGTCCTCTATACCTTAAAGGGTATATTTCTGAGTTCACAATCCATGGGACAGTACCCATTCCAGGTGAATAAATAATTATATATATTGCAAGCAAAGCAACTGCAGCCATTCCAAATCTACTTGGGCAACCTTTCTCAAAAAATACACCATTCTCTGCGCCACATGCACTCTTTAAGTCATCAGTTAAAGCCACGCATGCTCCAGGAAGGTACTGACCACATAAAACAAGCATGTTAGGATCAAGTTTTCAAGACAACAATGTGATTAAGTTAGCCTAATAGATTGATTGAAACTTACTGTGCTGGCAGGATTAGAACAAAAACCACATTTTGCTTTTAGACAAGACATGCAGTTCCATTTGGATGGATCGAGAGCTGTAAGATATGTTGGACAAGTAGAGTTCTCACCAAAATGTCCAGACGCAATTGAACTAATATTGGGAGCATGGGCAGAAGCTTCAATAAATACAACAGATAAAGCCACAAGTGAAAGAATGATCCCAATCATTGAAATAATCATCAGCTTTCTCCTTCCATGTCTATCAACAAAAACCATGCTAACAATAGAGCCAACAGCATTAAGGCCGGAAGTAATAAGAGATAGACCCAAAGCCACTGATTTTGAAGCAAATCCAGCAAATTGAACGATGGTGGGTGCATAGTACATGACGGTGTTAATACCCACAAACTGTTGAGCAACCTGAACAGTGATGCCTGCATAAAGTCCTCTACGAACTACTGTGTTTTTAAATGCACCCTTTAATCTCGCTATCAAGTTTTCACCCATAGCAGCTTCATCAGCCTTTTCAGCTTCAATAGATGCAGCCAAGGCACTCATCTCGCTTTCAACTTCATGAGCTGGATATATTCTCTCTAAGATTGCCCTCGCTTCATTTACCTTGTTCTGATTGAAGCACAAAATATATGTCATTACACATACAACTTTTTAAGCAAAAAAGAAACTTCAAAAGAGATTGATTTCTAACCTTTCTATAGAGCCATCTAGGGGACTCAGGAAGCCCCAACATCAGGAAAAACTGAATTAGAGGTGGGACGCTGGCCACCCCAAGCATCCAACGCCATGTTCCAGGAGCCTACCAGAAAAAATTGAAAAAATGATGATAAAATGTACCAGTGGCCACTAAACTAAAAAATCAACATCAAAATTAGTGTTATTTTCTAGATTACCTGAGTGAATGCAAGATTGATTAGATAAGATAGAAATTGACCGCTTGTAATTAGCAAAGCATTTGTGCCAACAAGTGCACCTCTAACTCTGGCAGGTGAGGACTCCGAGATGTAAAGAGGTGATGTCATAGATGCCATTCCAACACCTAAACCCACAAGAAGTCTTCCAATAATGATAACCCAAGGAGCAGGAGCAGCAGCTTGGATCAATGCCCCAATGAAGAACACAAAATCAGCAGCTAAAATTGATTTCTTCCTCCCAAAAGCATCATTGATGCACCCACCAATTGCAGCTCCAACAATAGCTCCTGCAACAGCCATACTCACAATCGTCTCCTGCACATCAACAAAAGTCCAAAAAAATCAAACACCCTCCATTCCAAATTAACAAAATTTACCTTGGTAATATGCAGTATCAAGGTTATAACCTGTAGCCATGTTGCCCTTTTGACAGATTGGAAGTCGTCTCGGATATAAAGCAAGGCACCAGAAATGACACCTGATTCACATTTCCGAGAGAAAATTAATCATTTTTTCACCAAATGAAAAGACAACAATATTTGCTAAAAACCTGAAGTTAAAGTAACTAATCAACCTGTATCATAACCGAATAGAAACCCTCCAATGCCTGCTGAAAGTGCAAGTCTCATTATATAAGGAGTCTGCCATGCCATCCTCCAACATTCTTTGAACTCTGTCTTGCCTGCTTTCACAACACCTCCTTCCACCATTTTTCTCTTTTTTCACTTCCAGGAAATGTCAGATTAAGCAGAGGAGCCCTGTCAAATTCAAACAGAATCTGTAAACCACGTAAACTTGTCAAGAAGATAACACATCAGCTGTTCAAGAAAACAGCCAACACTAACTTTTTTTTAGGGTGGTGATTGCGGCGCGATACCGTTAAAAAAGAAAAAAAATTTCCCAAAATGCCCCTCATTTACAGGGGCTGTTATTTTGGGGAGTGGCAAATAGGTAAACATCGTGGTCATGTTGCACGGCGCAATGTTTACCATTAACCTTTTTTTTAACACTTACACTCACTTCTTATCGCTCAGGACAGTGTTTCCAACAAGTCAAATGGAGTTTCCAGCTACTGGGCAATAAAATAAGGAAACCCAAGAATTGTTGTGATAAGAGAGAAAACAAGCAAGCCAAGTAACAAAGAAATGTGAAAATAAAGTGAGTAACGATTAGATGTTGTCCATTTATAATACTTGGCTTGAGCTTAAAAGATCAAATTCAGATGAAGTGAAACTCTAAACTCTTTTATTATCTTTAATTAAGATTTATCTGTTTCAGATAAGAAATGTTTAGAATTTAAATTGAGTCAGATAACGTACAGAGTTTGAAAGTGCATACAACTCTTGAGTCAGATATTGCAATACAGTTAATTTCATGCTGATGCAGTTTTTTTTTTTTAAAAAAAAAAAAAAGAAAAAACTACATATGAGATTTTTTTGTAACAGTAAAAAAAAAAAATTGGCGATTAGAGTTGAAGTCTCACCATCTACTAAACATTTAAGGGAAAGGGTCGTCACCTTCTGAAAAATTCACAAATATCAGTCTGTCCAGCCTCAACTTATCAAAAGAAATTAGGAAAAACACATTAATAAGCCCCTGAACTTTCACGTTTTATTTTATTGAGCCCCTATTCTTTTATTACATTTTATTAAGTCATTTTACTATTATTTCTATTTTGTTAAACCATTATAAAATGATTTTTATAAACATTCAAGACTTTTGAAGCATAAAAAAATAAAATAATAATAATAAACTACTAATACTCGTTAATGTTCTAGTTAACTAATAATATAATATTAGAAAGAGGGCTATTTTGGTCATATCATTTATATTTCAAAAGTTTTTAATGTTTATAAAAATAATTGTATAAGAATTTAATAAAATGGAAATAACAGTATAAGGGTTTAATAAAATAGAAATAATAGTAAAATGGCTTAATAAAATACAATAAAAGAATAGGGATTCAATAAAATAAAATGTGAAAGTTGAGGGGTCAAGTGTTGGGTTTTTCCAAAAAATTATTAATTTCATCCAAAAAAACATTTTTAACAAATAAAAAATTAAGGTATGTAAGATTCATAATTTTTTTAGGATATAACAATAGCCGTTTTTCTCGTTACTAACAGCTATATTATGATAGTTTAATTCTATTTCTGTAACAATATATGCAGCATTAAACTTTAGAGAAATTATATTTTTATTTTCTTTACTGATATATAATTATTAAGGGACATAAGTTATCTGAAAAGTAATAGAATATTATAATAAGAGTTGAGGGATAATAAGTAATAGAAAAGAATAATTTTATGGGACATAAGTTATTTTTTGTTTGAGAATTTGATAAGATACAAAAAAAATAACGAGGGATAAGTTATCCTTTCAAACCTAATCTTTTAAGAAATAAGGGTTGTTCTTTCATTTAAATTAAAAGATATCTTTAAAACATTACTATTTTCCCTTAATTTTTAGTATCCTTTCATATATCATTAATTTATCCTTAATTTTTACAACTTTTTTTATCTCTTAAAATTTTCTCATAATTAACAAAAATTACAGAGACACAGAAAATTTTCGCATAATTTTTATTGTCTTTTCTTATGTTATTATTTTACACTTGATTTTTATTATCTTTTTTATCTCCTAAAATTTTCAAACATAAAAATTAAAAAATTATTTAATATTTTTTTTCCTAATTTTTAATCCCCTCTAAACTTTCAGAACTTTTAAGCATACTAGTTTCTCCTCACGTGCGTTGCACGTGTTTCATATTATTATTAAACATATAATCTAAAAATATTATTAAATAAATATATTTATAATATAAATATTATAAAGTATTAAAGGTTAAAAAGCAATATAACTAAAAAACAATAACAATAAATATAAAATGATTAAATAAATAAGAAAAATAAACATAAATAGTTGATAAAAAAATATAAATTGTATCTAAAAAGATATTTTTATTCCATCATTATACACGCTTTCACTACAACAATTTAAAGTTAAAAATAATTATAATAAAAAATTATTTATGTGTTAAAAAGTGATATAGAGCTACTTCTACGAGAGAAGCACTTTTATGTAAGCCACATTTTTTTGTATTAATTTTTTTATTTCTGCCATACTTGTCAGACTTTACAAAAACTGTTATTGTAACAATTAAAATACCTGTGAATAATAATACATATAATTGTCCATGTGAAAAAAAAATTTAAATGAATTTTTACATTTGGATATATTCTCTTATTTCCTTTAAAATTTTAGTTATAGTTTACTTAATCATTAAATAAAATTCATATCATAATTACAAGTCAGATTAAAATTTATATATATTTTCTAAACATATTATGTCAATTTTATTAGTTTTAGAAGTTATATAGACGTTGATGAGGATCCACTATCGATATTATAATTGAGGATTTAATTTTTATTTTTTGGACAAATATAAGGAATTTTA
>CATIWO010321604.1:0-14197 GCA_949673435.1 Macaranga tanarius | reverse complement strand
GAGAGATTTCAGCTTATGGAGGATGACACACGTACTTATAGTTAAGATAATGTTTGTTGCAAGTCATAGCTCTTAGCATTATATCCTTTTGTTGAAAAGAAAATAGCAACAAAAAAATAACTAAACTGACAAAGACAATTAATCCAATTGAAATTAAATAATTAATATTTTTATTTTTAATTAATAAAAAATATATTTTCCCATTTTACTTTTTTTCTTATTACTATCAAATTATACGTGAAATAATTAATTTTAATTATTTAATAAATTGATTATTTTGATAAAATAATTAATTTTATTTTATGTGTTTTATATTTGCATTGAATTAAATTATATTTTTAATAATAAGTTAATTTTTATTTTTATGTTGTCCTGAACATAGGTAATTATTCATTAAAAAAAACGAGTCCTATTTTATTTTGTGTAAATAAATCATAGGAGATTTCCATGGTACCAAAGGTGGTATGTATGCTGTAACATCCTGCTCCCGAAATTATTTAATTTATATATGGATTTATGGACTTATTTGTAATAGAAATAAGTTTGAGGATCTTTTTGGTTATTTTGAAAATTTTGGGGACTAAAATGGATAGTTGTCAAAGAGGGACTAGAATGAATATTTGCCAAAATGATTAAAATAAGGAAATGAAGAACTTCAGCTTTATTTTTATGCCATTTCTTTCTTTCTTTCCTCTCCCTGCGCCAACTCTTCTTTTCTTCATCTTTTTCATTTTTTTTCTTCTCAAATTTACAAATTCTTAACTTCTAAACATCGATTTAAGGTTTCTTATTGCAGATCTAAGATTATATACAAGAATTTTTGGTAAGTAAAAGTTATTTATTCTAGTTTTTAATTTTATATAGAATTTTATTTTTTTTATTAAAATTTTGAGTTTTAAAGCTTATTTATGCTAAAATGGACCCCTGAGATTATTAATATGATGCTTGGGTTTGATTTAGATTGTTTTCTAGCATTTTTGGTTGATTAAATCTATTTTTTCGCATATGTGAATACTGCGTGTGAATAGTGTTTTATGAATAGAGCATGTGAATAGTGTTTTCATGAATAGTGCCCATGAATAGAGTTTGTGAATAGTGACAGCCCAGCAGCCGTTTTTCGGGTCCTAAACTCTATCCTTTAGCTGTAGATCAATCTAAGTTGATTAAAATTAAGTTTTAGCTTATTTTTAATGATTTTATTTACGTATATTAGGGTTAGATCAAGTTGGTGCTGTAAAGGCTAGATCAACGCCAACCAACTAGGTTTCGGTTCAGCAAACTCAGGTGAGTGGATATGCAAATAAAACTATTTTGAAACTAAGTATATATATATATATATATATATATATATATATGAAAGAATATGTTTTACAGTTTGCAAAAGGTTTTCTATGTTATAAATCTGATGTTTCCTTACAAATAGAATTTTATCATGAACTAGTTTATAAAGTTTGATTACATAAGTTTCTTAGCTTTTATACTAGAAATTGGGAACATGTAGCATATAATTATGGTTGATATAGTCAAAGCAATTTAAAGCAATGATAGATTTATTATGTTAGTATAATGATTATGTTTCAGCTTTATGATTCAGTAATTTATGTTTTAAATAACATTTTGATAAATGTGAATGATTTGGTTTATGGATAAAACTATACACTCGTATTAGGGTTTATTTAGAAGTATTATCAAGCAACTGTCTTGGGGACAGCGCTTGGTTGTACATATAGCCTTGGGGGCGTACAATCGGATTGTTTAACTCTACACATGCGTATGACCATCATTATTATGATAGCAAGTATATGTGAACATGGGACGCTAGGTCATCAATGCCACCCATTGTGTTAGCACAATCTTTGGTTACATAGTAAGGAGTGTATAGGATTGCATTTTTATGTATGTAATGTTTCAGTCTTAACTCGGCTTGTAAGGAAGCGGGTTAGCTAAAGCATTGTATTATTTCAGCTATTTCTCAGTTTATTTCAGTTGTTATGACAACTGTTTAGCTATGATATGATGTTACTTCAAAAAGAAAGAAATCAGCTTATATTTATATTTTCCTATGATGTTTCGGACAAGAAATGAATCAGTTTATGTCAACTTTGTATTATGATATTTCAGCAGTTTATTGATTTCTATATTATTTACAAGGCAGTTTATGAGAATATTGTTTTATAACATTTTAACACCGTATTAATTATTATTGATGATCATCATATTCAAAGCAATTTTATTAATATAATTACAGTTATTTAAATAGATAGTTGGTGTTCCCACTTTAAAATATTATATTTAAAGTTAGTCCACTCATTGATTATTTTTGTACTCACTCTCTTTTGTTTTAAAATATTTTCAGATCCAGCAGAGTAGCATCAGCAGTAGCTCTTAGGATCTGTCTTGGTGCCCATCATTGTCTAGAAGAGATTGAGCCAATGTATTCGGATATCTAGCCTTTTGTAGAATTTTTAAGTTTTAATTATTCAGTGGATAGACTTGTGCTAGAATTTTATTTTGTATAAAGATCATATGGATTTAAAGTTATATATATTAAGTTTGAATTAAATCAAGTTTATGTATGGCATTAGCATCAGCTCAGTATAGCAGGTCACGCCCGGCTCTTTAGCTAGAGGAGCAGGCGTGACAGTTTTTGGTATCAAAGCCTAGGTTTAAAGAGCCTAGGGTGAAGAGTTAGGTTAAAATAGCTTGAGTTAGCAGTTGCTTAGATTTAGCAGTTTGCATACGTGTCTATCTATGAAATAGAATTGTCAAGTCTAAGACTTAGTTGTTATTGAGATGCTTATGAGTTATTTGATCTAGGATTATGATTGTGTTTATCTTAAAGTATAGAGGAGCAGGAGAAACATTGAGGTTAGCATTGTAAATTTTGAGGATGAAATTTCTCCAAAAAATAATTTAATTTATAAATGGATTTATGAACTTATTTGTAATAGAAATAAGTTTGAGGATCTTTTTGGTTAATTTGAAAAATTTAAGGGACTAAAATGGATATTTTTCAAAGAGGGACTAAAATGGATATTGGCCAAAATGATTAAAATAAGGAAAAGAAGAACTTCAACTTTATTTTCATGCCATTTCTTTCTTTCTTTCCTCTTCCTGCTCCAACTCGTCTTTTCTTCATCTTTTTCATTTTTTTTCTTTCTCAAATTTACAAATTCTCAACTTCTAAATATCGATTTAAGGTTTTTTTATTGCAGATCTAAGATGATATACAAGAGTTTTTGGTAAGTAAAAGTTATTTATTCTAGTTTTTAATTTTATATAGAATTTCATTTTTTTATTGAAATTTTAAGTTCTAAAGCTTATTTATGCTAAAATGGACCCCTGAGATTATTAAAATGATGTTTGAGTTTGATTTAGATTGTTTTCTAGCATTTTTGGTTGATTAAATCTATTTTTTTTGCATCTGTGAATAGTGTATGAATAGTGCATCTAAATAGTGATTTTATGAATAGTGCTAGTGAATAGTGTTTTATGAATAGTGTTTGCGAATAGTGACAGCCTAGCAGTCATTTTTCGGGTCCTAAACCCTATTCTTTAGCTGTAAATCAATCTAAGTGGATTAAAATTAAGTTTTAGCTTGTGTGTTGATGATTTTATTTACAGATATTAAGGTCGGATCAAGTTGGTGCTGTAGAGGCTAGATCAAGGCCAACCAACTATGTTTCAGTTCAGCAGGCTCAGGTGAGTGGATATGTATATAAAACTATTTTAAAACTATGTATATATTTATATGAAAGAATATTTTTTTACAGTTTGGAAAAGGTTTTCTATGTTATAAATCTGATGTTTCCTTACAAATGGAATTTTTTCATGAACTAGTTTATAAAGCATGATTACATAAGTTTCTTAGCTTTTATACTAGAAATTGGGAACATATAGCATATAATTATAGTTGATATAGTTAAAGCAATTTAAAGCAATGATATGTATATTATGTTAGTATAATGATTATGTTTCGGCTTTATGATTCAGTAATTTATATTTTAAATAGCATTTTGATAAATGTGAATGATTTGGTTTATGGATAAAACTATACACTCATATTATGTACCCATTAGATTGCACCATGATGACTGGTGTTTATTTAGAAATATTATTAAGCAACTGTCTTGGGGACAGCGCTTGGTTGTACATATAGTCTTGGGGGCGTACAATCGAATAGTTTAGCTCTACGCATGCGTATGACCAACATTATTATGATAGCAAGTATATATGCACATGGGATGCTAGGTTATCAATGCTACCCATTGTGTTAGCACAATCTTTGGTTACATATTAAGGAGTGTATAGGATAGCATTTTTATGTATGTAATGTTTCATTCTTAACTCGGCTTGTAAGGAAGCGGGTTAGCTAAAGCATTATATTATTTCAGCTATTTCTCAGTTTACTTTAGTTGTTATGGAAACTGTTTAGCTACGATATGATGTTACTTAAGAAAGAAAGAAATCAGCTTACGTTTATATTTTACTGTGATGTTTCAAACAAAAAATGAATCAGTTTATATTACATTTGTATTATGATATTTTAGCAGTTTATCGATTTCTATATTATTTACAAGGCAGTTAAGAGAATATTGTTTTATAACATTTTCACAGCGTATTAATTATTATTGATGATCATTATATTTAAAGCAGTATTATTGATATAATTATAGTTATTAAAATAGATAGTTGGTGTTCCCAATTTAAAATATTATATTTAAAGTTAGTCCACTCATTGAGTATTTTTGTACTCACCCTCTTTTATTTTAAAATATTTTCAGATCCAGCAGAGTAGCATCAGCAGTAGCTTTTAGGATCTGTCTTGGTGCCCATCATTGTCTAGAAGAGGTTGAGCTAATGTATTCGGATATCTGGCCTTTTGTAGAATTTTTAAGTTTTAATTATAAAGTGGATAGACTTGTGCTAGAATTTTATTATCTATGAAAGATCATATGGATTTAAAGTTATATATATTAAGTTTGAATTAAATCAAGTTTATGTATGGCATTAGCATCAGCTCAACAAAGCAGGTCGCGCCCGGCTCTTTAGCTAGAGGAGCGCGTATGACGGGTTTTAGTAACAAAGCGTAGGTTTAAAGAGCCTAGGGTGAAGAGTTAGGTTAAAATAGCTTGAGTTAGCTGTTGCTTAGATTTAGCAGTTTGCATACGTGTCTATTTATGAAATAGAATTGTTAAGTCTAAAATTTAGTTGTTATTGAGATGTTTATGAGTTATTTGATCTAGGATTATAATTATGTTTATCTTGGAGTATAGAGGAGCAGGAGAACCATTGACGTTAGCATTGCAAATTTCGAGGACGAAATTTCATAAGAGGGAGAGAATTATAACATCATGCTCCAGAAATTATTTAATTTATATATGGATTTATGGACTTATTTGTAATAGAAATAAGTTTTAGGATCTTTTTCTTTATTTTGAAAAATTTAGGGACTAGAATGGATATTTGTCGAAAGAGGGATTAAAATAGATATTTGCCAAAATGATTGAAATAAGGAAAGGAAGAACCTCAGCTTTATTTTCATGCCATTACTTTCTTTCTTTCCTCTTCCTGCGCCAACTCTTCTTTTCTTCATCTTTTTCATTTTTTCCTTTTCTCAAATTTACAAATTCTCAACTGCTAAACATTGATTTAAGGTTTCTTATTGTAGATCTAAGATTATATATAAGAGTTTTTGGTAAGTAAAAGTTATTTATTCTAGTTTTTAATTTTATATAGAATTTTATTTTTTTATTAAAATTTTGAGTTTTAAAGCTTATTTATGCTAAAATGGACCCCTAAGATTATTAAAATGATGTTTGGGTTTGATTTAGATTGTTTTCTAGCATTTTTGATTGATTAAATCTATTTTTTTTGCATATGTAAATAGTGTATGAATAGTGTGTGTGAATAGTATTTTTATAAATACTGCCTGTGAATAGTGTTTATGAATAATGACAGCCCAACAGTCATTTTTCAGGTCCTAAACTTTATCCTTTAGCTGTAGATCAATCTAAGTTGATTAAAATTAAGTTTTAGCTTGTGTTTTGATGATTTTATTTACGGATATTAGGGCTGGATCAAGTTGGTACTGTAGAGGCTAGATCAAGGCCAACCAACTAGGTTTCGGTTCAGCAGGCTCAAGTGAATGGATATGTATATAAAACTATTTTGAAACTAAGTATATATATATATGAAAGAATATGTTTTATGGTTTGGAAAAGGTTTTCTATGTTATAAATCTGATTTTTCCTTACAAATGGAATTTTATCACGAACTAGTTTATAAAGCATGATTATATAAGTTTCTTAGCTTTTATACTAAAAATTGGGAACATGTAGCATATAATTATGGTTGATATAGTCAAAGAAATTTAAAGCAATCATATGTTTAGTATGTTAGTATAATGATTATGTTTCAGCTTTATGATTCAGTAATTTATGTTTTAAATAGCATTTTGATAAATGTGAATGATTTGGTTTATGGATAAAACCATACACTCGTATTATGTACCCATTAAATTGCACCGTGATGACTGATGTTTATTTAGAAATATTAGCAAGCAACTATCTTGGGGACAGCGCTTGGTTGTACATATAGCCTAGGGGGCGTACAATCGGGTGGTTTAGCTCTACGCATGCGTATGACCAACATTATTATGATGGCAAGCATGTGTGCACACGGGACGCTAGGTCATCAATGCCGCCTATTATGTTAGCACAATCTTTGGCTACATATTAAGGAGTGTATGGGATAGCATTTTTATCTATGTAATGTTTCAGTCTTAACTCGGCTTGTAAGGAAGCGGGTTAGCTAAAACATTATATTATGTCATCAATTTCTCAGTTTATTTCAGTTGTTATGGCAACTGTTTAGCTATTATATGATGTTAATTCAGAAAGAAAGAAATCAGCTTATTTTATGTTTTACTATGATCTTTCAGATAAGAAATGAATCAGTTTATATTAACTTTGTATTATGAAATTTCAGCAGTTTATCGATTTCTATATTATTTACAAGGCAGTTTGTGAGAATATTGTTTTATGACATTTTCATACCGTATTAATTATTATTGATGATCATTATATTCAAAGCAGTTTTATTGATTTAATTACAGTTATTTAAACAGATAGCATGTGTTTGCACTTTAAAATATTATATTTAAAGTTAATCCACTCATTGAGTATTTTTGCACTCACCCTCTTTTGTTTTAAAATATTTTCAGATCCAGGAGAGTGGCATCAGCAGTAGCTCTTAGGATCTGTCTTGGTGCCCATCATTGTCTAGAAAAGGTTGAGCCAATGTATTCAGATATCTGGCCTTTTGTAGAATTTTTAAGTTTTAATTCTACAATGGATAGACTTGTGCTAGAATTTTATTATGTCTGGAAGATCATATGGATTTAAAGTTATATATATTAAGTTTGAATTAAATCAAGTTTATGTATGGCATTAGTATCAGCTCAGCAAAGTAGGTCGCGCTCGGCTCTTTAGCTAGAGGAGCGGGTGTGACAGTTTTTAGTATCAGAGCCTAGGTTTAAAGAGTCTAGGGTGAAGAGTTAGGTTAAAATAGCTCGAGTTAGCAGTTGTTTAGATTTACTAGTTTGCATACGTGTCTATCTATGAAACAGAATTGTTAAGTCTAAGTCTCTAAGACTTATTTGTTATTGAGATGTTTATGAGTTATTTGATCTAGGATTATAATTGTGTTTATCCTGGAGTATAGAGGAGTAGGAGAAACATTGAGGTTAGCATTGCAAATTTCGAGGACGAAATTTATTAAGAGGGAGAGAATTGTAACATTCTGCTCCAGAAATTATTTAATTTATATATGAATTTATGAACTTATTTGTAATAGAAATATGTTTGAGGATCTTTTTCATTATTTTAAAAAATTTAGGGACTAGAATGGATATTTGTTAAAGAGGGACTAAAATGGATATTTGCCAAAATGATTGAAATAAGGAAAGGAAGAACTTTAGCTTTATTTTCATGCTATTTCTTTCTTTCTTTCCTCTTCCTGCGCCAACTCTTCTTTTCTTCATCTTTTTCATTTTTTTCTTTTCTCAAATTTACAAATTCTCAACTTCTAAACATCGATTTAAGGTTTTTTATTGAAGATCTAAGATTATATACAAGAGTTTTTGGTAAGTGAAAGTTATTTATTCTAGTTTTTAATTTTATATATAATTTTTTTTATTGAAATTTCAAGTTTTAAAGCTTATTTATGCTAAAATGGACCCTTTGAGATTATTAAAATGATGTTTGAGTTTGATTTAGATTGTTTTCTAGAATTTTTAGTTTGTTAAATCTATTTTTTTTCGCATCTGTAAATAGCGTATGAATAGTATTTTTATGAATAGTGCTCATGAATAATATTTGTGAATTGTGATAGCCCAACAGTCATTTTTCGGGTCCTAAACCCTATCCTTTAGCTGTAGATCAATCTAAGTTGATTATAATTAAGTTTTAGCTTGTGTTTTAGTGATTTTATTTACGGATATTAGGGTCGGATAAAGTTGGTGCTGTAGAGGCTAGATCAAGGCCAATTAACTAGGTTTCGGTTCAGCAGGCTCAGGTGAGTGGATATGTATATAAAACTATTTTGAAACTAAGTATATATATATATATGAAAGAATATGTTTTGCAGTTTGGAAAAGGTTTTCTATGTTATAAATCTGATATTTCCTTACAAATGGAATTTTATCATGAACTAGTTTCTAAAGCATGATTACATAAGTTTGTTAGCTTTTATACTAGAAATTGAGAACATGTAGCATATAATTATGGTTGATATAGTCAAAGCAGTTTAAAGCAATGATATGTTTATTATGTTAGTATAATGATTATGTTTCAGCTTTGTGATTCAGTAATTTATGTTTTAAATAGCATTTTGATAAATGTGAATGATTTGGTTTATGGATAAATCTATACACTCGTATTATGTGCCCTTCAGATTGTACCATGATGACTGGTGTTTATTTAGAAACATTATCAAGCAACTGTCTTGGGAACAGCGCTTGGTTGTACTTATAGCCTTGGGGCCGTACAATCGGGTGGTTTAGCTCTACGCATGCATATGACCAGTATTATTATAGTAGCAAATATATGTGCACATGGGATGCTAGGTTGTCAATGCCGCCCATTTTATTAGCACAATCTTTGGTTATATATTAAGGAGTGTATGGGATAGAATTTTTATGTATGTAAATTTTCAGTCTTAACTCGGCTTGTAAGGAAGCGGGTTAGCTAAAACATTATATTATTTCAGCTATTTCTCAGTTCATTTCTGTTGTTATGGGAACTGTTTAGCTATTATATGATGTTAATTCAGAAAGAAAGAAATCAGCTTAGGTTTATGTTTAACTATGATCTTACAGATAAGAAATGAATCAGTTTATGTTAACTTTGTATTATGATATTTTAGCAGTTTATCGATTTCTATATTATTTACAAGGTAGTTTATGAGAATATTGTTTTATGACATTTTCATACCGTATTAATTATTATTGATGATCAATATATTCAAAGTAGTTTTATTGATTTAATTACAGTTATTTAAACAGATAACCGGTGTTTCCACTTTAAAATATTATATTCAAAGTTAGTCCACTCATTGAGTATTTTTGTATTCACCCTCTTTTGTTTTAAAATGTTTTCAGATCCAGCAGACTGGCATCAGCAGTAGCTCTTAGGATCTCTCTTGGTGCCCATCATTGTCTAGAAGAGGTTGAGCCAATGTATTCGGATATCTGGCCTTTTGTAGAATTTTTAAGTTTTAATTCTACAGTGGATAGACTTGTGCTAGAATTTTATTATGTATGGAAGATCATATGGATTTAAAGTTATATATATTAAGTTTGAATTAAATCAAGTTTATGTATGACATTATTATTAGCTCAGTATAGCAGGACACGCTTGGCTCTTTAGCTAGAAGAGAAGGTGTGACAGTTTTTGGTATCAGAGCCTAGGTTTAAAGAGCCTAGGGTGAAGAGTTAGGTTAAAATAGCTTGAGTTAGCAGTTGCTTAGATTTATCAGTTTGCATATGTGTCTATCTATAAAATAGAATTGTTAAGTCTAAGACTTAGTTGTTATTGAGATGTTTATGAGTTATTTGATCTAGGATTATAATTGTGTTTATCTTGGAGTATAGAGGAGCAGGAGAAACATTGAGGTTAGCATTGCAAATTTCGAGGATGAAATTTATGAAGAGGGAGAGAATTGTAACATTCTTCTCCAGAATTTATGAACTTATTTGTAATAGAAACATATTTGAGGATCTTTTTCATTATTTTAAAAAATTTAGGAACTAGAATGGATATTTGTCGAAGAGGGACTAAAATGGATATTTTCCAAAATGATTGAAATAAGGAAAGGAAGAACTTCAAATTTATTTTCATGCCATTTCTTTCTTTCTTTCCTCTTCCTGCGCTAACTCTTCTTTTCTTTATCTTTTTCATTTTTTGCTTTTCTCAAATTTACAAATTCTCAACTTCTAAACATCGATTTAAGGTTTTTTATTGAAGATCTAAGATTATATACAAGAGTTTTTGGTAAGTAAAAGTTATTTATTCCAGTTTTTTATTTTATATAGAATTTTTTTTATTGAAATTTTAAGTTTTAAAACTTATTTATGCTAAAATGGACCCCTGAGATTATTAAAATGATGTTTCGGTTTGATTTAGATTGTTTTCTAGCGTTTTTGGCTTGTTGAATCTATTTTTTTTGCATCTGTAAATAGCGTATGAATAGTGCATATGAATAGTGTCCATGAATTGTGCTTATGAATAGTATTTATGAATAGTGACAGCCCAGCAGTCATTTTTTGGGTCCTAAACCCTATCCATTAGCTGTAGATCAATCTAAGTTGATTATAATTAAGTTTTAGCTTGTGTTTTAGGGATTTTATTTATGGATATTAGGGTCGGATAAAGTTGGTTATGTAGAAGCTAGATCAAGGCCAACCAACTAGGTTTCTATTCAGCAAGCTCAAGTGAGTGGATATGTATATAAAACTATTTTTAAAATAAGTATATATATATATATATGAAAGAATATATTTTACGGTTTGGAAAAGGTTTTCTATATTATAAATTTGATGTTTCCTTATAAATGGAATTTTATCATAAACTAGTTTCTAAAACATGATTACATAAGTTTCTTAGCTTTTATATTAGAAATTGAGAACATGTAGCATATAACTAAGGTTGATATAGTCAAAGTAGTTTAAAGCAATGATATGTTTATTATGTTAGTATAATGACTATGTTTCAGCTTTGTGATTCAGTAATTTATATTTTAAATAGCATTTTGATAAATGTGAATGATTTATTTATGGATAAAACGATACACTCGTATTATGTACCCATTAGATTGCACCATAATGACTGGTGTTTATTTAGAAACATTATCAAGCAACTGTCTTGGGAACAGCGCTTGGTTGTACATATAGCCTTGGGGGCGTACAATCGGGTGGTTTAGCTCTACGCATGCATATGACCAGCATTATTATAATAGCAAATATATATGCACATGTGACGCTAGGTTGTCAATGCCGCCCATTGTATTAGCACAATCTTTGGTTACATATTAAAGAGTGTATGGGATAGCATTTTTATGTATGTAATTTTTCAGTCTTAACTCGGCTTGTAAGGAAGCGAGTTAGCTAAAACATTATATTATTTCAGCTATTTCTTAGTTTATTTTAGTTGTTATGGCAACTATTTAGCTATGATATGATGTTAATTCAGAAAGAAAGAAATCAGCTTATGTTTATATTTTACTATGATCTTTCAGACAAGAAATGAATCAGTTTATGTTAACTTTGTATTATGATATTTCAGCAATTTATCGATTTCTATATTATTTACAAGGCAGTTTATGAGAATATTGTTTTATGACATTTTCATACCGTATTAATTATTATTGATGATCATTATATTCAAAGCAGTTTTATTGATTTAATTACAGTTATTTAAACAGATAGCCGGTGTTTCCACTTTAAAATATTATATTTAAAGTTAGTCCACTCATTGAGTATTTTTGTACTCACCCTCTTTTGTTTTAAAATATTTTCAGATCCAGCAGAGTAGCATCAACCGTAGCTCTTAGGATCTGTCTTGGTGCCCATCATTGTCTAGAAGAGCTTGAGCCAATGTATTTGGATATCTGGCCTTTTGTAGAATTTTTAAGTTTTAATTCTACAGTGGATAGACTTGTGCTAGAATTTTATTGTGTATGGAAGATCATATGGATTTAAAGTTATATATATTAAGTATGAATTAAATCAAGTTTATGTATGGCATTAGTATCAGCTCAGCATAGCAGGTCGCGCTCGGCTCTTTAGCTAGAGGAGTGGGTGTGACAGTTTTTGGTATCAGAGCCTAGATTTAAAGAGCCTAGGGTGAAGAGTTAGGTTCAAATAGCTTGAGTTAGCAGTTGCTTAGATTTACTAGTTTGCATACGTGTCTATCTATGAAATAGAATTTTTAAGTCTAAGACTTAGTTGTTATTGAGATGTTTATGAGTTATTTGATCTAGGATTATAATTGTGTTTATCTTGGTGTATAGAGGAGCAGGAGAAACATTGAGGTTAGCCTTGCAAATTTCGAGGACGAAATTTATTAAGAGGGAGAGAATTGTAACATTCTGCTCCAGAAATTATTTAATTTATATATGAATTTATGGACTTATTTTTAATAGAAATATGTTTGAGGATCTTTTTCATTATTTTAAAAAATTTAGGGACTAGAATGGATATTTGTCGAAGAGGGACTAAAATGGATATTTGCCAAAATGATTGAAATAAGGAAAGGAAGAACTTTAGCTTTATTATCACGCCATTTCTTTCTTTCTTTCCTCTTCCTGCGCCAACTCTTCTTTTCTTTATCTTTTTCATTTTTTTATTTTCTCAAATTTATAAATTCTCAACTTCTAAACATCGATTTAAGGTTTTTTTATTGAAGATCTAAGATTATATACAAGAATTTTTGGTAAGTAAAAGTTATTTATTCTAGTTTTTAATTTTATATAGAATTTTTTTAATGAAATTTTAAGTTTTAAAGCTTATTTATGCTAAAATGGACCCCTGAGATTATTAAAATGATGTTTCGGTTTGATTTAGATTGTTTTCTAGCATTTTTGGTTTGTTAAATCTATTTTTTTCGCATCTGTAAATAGCGTATGAATAGTGCATATGAATAGTGTTTTTATGAATAGAATTCTTGAATAGTGCTCATGAATAGTATATATGAATAGTGAGAGCCCAACAGTCATTTTTCGGGTCCTAAACCCTATCCTTTAGCTGTAGATCAATCTAAGTTGATTATAATTAAGTTTTAGCATGCGTTTTAGTGATTTTATTTACGAATATTAGGGTCGAAGAAAGTTGGTGCTGTAGAGGCTAGATCAAGGCCAACCAACTAGGTTTCGGTTCAGCAGGCTCAGGTTAGTGGATATGTATGTAAAACTATTTTGAAACTAAGTGTATATATATATATATATATATATATATATATATATATATATATATATATATATATGAAAGAATATATTTTACGGTTTGGAAAAGGTTTTCTATGTTATAAATCTGATGTTTCCTTATAAATGGAATTTTATCATGAACTAGTTTATAAAACATGATTACACAAGTTTCTTAGCCTTTATACTAGAAATTGAGAACATGTAGCATATAATTATGGTTGATATAGTCAAAGCAGTTTAAAGCAATGATATGTTTATTATGTTAGTATAATGATTATGTTTCAGCTTTGTGATTTAGTAATTTATTTTTTAAATAGCATTTTGATAAATGTGAATGATTTGGTTTATGGATAAAACTATACACTTGTATTATGTACCCATTAGATTGCACCATGATGACTGGTGTTTATTTAGAAACATTATCAAGCAACTATCTTGGGAACAGCGCTTGGTTGTACATATAGCCTTGGGGTTGTACAATCGGGTGGTTTAGCTCTACGCATGCATATGACTAGCATTATTATGATAGCAAATATATGTGCACATGGGACGCTAGGTTGTCAATGTCGCCCACTGTATTAGCACAATCTTTGGTTACATATTAAGGAGTGTATGGGATAGCATTTTTATGTATGTAATTTTTCAGTCTTAACTCGGCTTGTAAGGAAGCGGGTTAGCTAAAACATTATATTATTTCAACTATTTCTTAGTTTAT
>CATIWO010321592.1:0-11813 GCA_949673435.1 Macaranga tanarius | reverse complement strand
AAAATAGACAGAGGTGATAGTCTAGTGATTAATACTACCTTTATATTAATCCATCAACTATGAACATTTATAGTATATGTACTAAATGAGTTTGTCACTCATATTATCAACTCTTGATAATAAACTCATTTAACATGATACTAAAGGCAAATATTCAAATAAACAAACTCTTTATCTAAAAGAATATATTATTGCCAAAGGGATTATACACAATGTTCACATATAAAATGGCCCTAGGGTACATCTATACTAACAACACTTAACTCTATGCCAATCAACCGTTGAATAGTGAATTGACTTAAAAATTTCCTACACAATAATTAGTCTCCTTAACATCCAAGATGACTCCTAGCCTAGAAATAACTACATCGGTTGAGTGCATCATCATTAAAATTTCTAGTTTTTCCTCTAATTAAGTTGGTCCTCCCACTATCAGCCATGATCTCAGTATCTCTAGCCACAAACTACTAATTAGTTAACTCTCCCTAAAAAGCCTTAACCTGACCTTTGAAATAAGCTGTTATCATTTTATGGCAACTTACCTTCATTCCTAAATGACCAAAGACCAATTGAAGCTTGACACTCACTTTCATCATATAGCGTTCCCATTTGCATTATACGTGAACATACATCTCGCATGCATCTATTTCTCTAAATAGTAAATAAAATCTTCTCTTTGGCATGTAACAATATCATTATTAGTTCATGTATATGCACATCGTACATATGTCTTAGAAAAATAAGGAAACTCCATCTTCATTTTGTATCATATTCATTATGCGTATACATGCATCTATGCACGTACCTCGAGAAAGTAAGCAACCATACCATCTTCATGAGGAATATTCTTCTGCATTATATACATCTGCATATATACCTTAAAATTTTAGCCTTCCCTTCATCACACAATGTATTCATTAGCATTCTATGCATATATACATTTCCCAAAAATATAAGCATCACTCCCTTTCATTGTATTATATGATCGTCAACATTCCACTCTTACATGCATCTACCTTAAAGAAGAAGGCAGTCTTCCATCTTTATCACATATCATAATCATTGGCATATCATGGGCACATGTATCCATATACACAACTTAAATAAAAAGGAAGTAATCTTCCTTCTTAATCACATGATATAATCATTCATACACGTATGCCTTAGAAAAATAAGTAATCTTTCCCATCATTTTATTACATAACCACTTGCATCATATGTATACATGCATGTGCCTTAAGAAGATAAACAGTCACTATATCCTTATAAAGTCTAATCATTTGTATTGCATTCATGCATAGAGTCATCTGCCTTAGGATAGTAAACAATCTTCTCTTTCATCGAGTATCACATTCATTAGCATTGCATGCATGACACATGCTCACACATATGTCCAAATCTTTTCATTATACATTATAATCATTAGCACCCTACACATAGTATAACCATTCACATTATATTCATACATGCTTCAACATATATGCTTCAACAAGACGAATACAATCTTCCCCCTCATCATACATCATAAAGCATTCAGATGGCATTCATAGATGTATTTGTGCCTTAGACAAGTAGCCTGCATTTACATTTTAGAAAAGTGCCCTCCCCTTTTCCATTTGCACTATGACTATTTATGTGCTTATGCGTTCAAGAAATAATCTTCCCCTTTTCACCACAACGTGATCATTAACATTTGATGCATGCATGTATTTGCATATACACCCTAAAAACGAGCAAGTCTCCCCTTCATTAAATTGTATAATCATTCGCATTACATGTATACATGCATCTATTAACCTCAAGAAAGAAAGCAATTTTCCCTTTTCACTATACAAGTATGACTATATTCATTGTGTGCATTTACATAAATTCTCAAAAGAATAATGCAATTTTTTTGCATATGCTCATATGCCCCAAAGAATAATGTATTCTTCCCACATCTGCCCATATGTGTTAAAGAATAAGGCAATTTTTCTCATGTAGCATAATCATCAACATCATATTACATCTACTTATATACCTAAAGAATAATGCAATTTCCCTTTCATCTTGAAGCAAAATCATTAGCATCTAATGTGCATATGCATATATAAGACATCTCACCCTTCATCACACAATATGGTCATTTACGCTACATACATACATGCACATACATCTATTAAAAGAAAATAATCTTCTTCATCATACAACATAATCATTTGAGTGACATACACACATGCACTTTTATATGTACCTCAGATAAATAAGTGATCTTCCCTTTCATCCTGCTATATAATCACTTGCATTACATGCATACATTCATTTGCATATATACATCTAAAGGTAGCTTTCTCTCTTCACCATAGAATGTAATCATTAGCATTCCATGCATGCCTGTATACTATGGAAGGCAAATAATATTTCCCTTTAATGAATAATATGATCATTAACATCCTTTAGATATGCACACTTGTGCAATAAGCTTTAGAAGCAAGAAAAGTGTTCTCTCTTCATCATATAACATAATCATTTGCATTGCATGTATACACATACACTAACATATAGAGCATAAAGGAATAAGCAATCTCTCCCTGCATCTTAAAACATAATTATTAGCACTCCTTGCTTATGTACATGAATAAGTAATCTCCTCGGCTTATCATATAACACAATTATTTTTATTACATGTATATATGCATCTACATATGCACCTTAAGGAAATTTTCCTCTTTATCTTATTGCATAATCATTTGCATCAAATGTATGAACACATCCTTGCATACCCCTCAGAGGTAAGACAATAGATGCCACCCTTTCATTATGTAATATGATCATAACCATTCTATAAATGCTTGCATAGCATGATCATTAACATTGCCTATATATGTGCACTTGCAAATGAGCCTTAGAGGCAAAAAAAAGTGTTCCCTCCTCCTCATACAACATAATCATTTGCATTACATACATACATGCATCTACATATGTACCTTATAAAAAATTTCCCCTTTACCTTATTGCATAATCATCTGCATCACATGCACATATACATCCTCAAAGGAAAGCCAATAATCACCACCTCTTTATTAAGACTATTATTTAGCATTCCATGTATACATGCATTTACATAGAAAGCACAATAATAAGATATAACCATCGACATTGTATACACACATTTGCATGCATAACTTTAGGGAAGTAACAAGTGACCATATTGTTAGTATAGATGTGCCCTAGGGACATTATTATATATAGACATTGTATATTTTTCCCCATGGCAATAAAATATTCATTTAAGTTAAAGTGTTTATTTATTTGAATATTTACCCTTAGTATAATGTTAGATAAGTTTAGTATCAAGAGTTGATAATATGAGTGACAAACTTACTTAGTACATATATAAATGTTCATAGTCGTTGGATTAATATTTAGGCAGCATTAATCTCTAGACTATCACCTCTATCTATTCTTTGATCGGTATGTGATATCGATAGTGGGAGATAGTAAGTCTCATACTACTTGATATGGGATATCAGAATAGACATGTGGATACTCATATGATGAGTGGATCGAACAATGACATAAGATTTGTGATTGTATGGATATTCACTTAAGTCAACAATCATAATCTTAGATATAATGGTGCATATGGTCCTTCGACCTGAAGCAACACGGTCATCCACATATCATTGGCTAGAGTTTGTTACCGCTTATATACTTGTGCTAGCCACATGTGGGTATATGGCGTGTGGTGGCTCTAATTGGTTATATGTAGGGATGAGTGATCGGCCAAGATGGAATTCATTACCTGGAGTGAACCAGGATAAGATCCTATGCTATTTAAGTTATTCTTGATGAATAAGTACTTGGCCAGGTCAAACTCAACTTATCCGAAAAGAGTTTCGATACTAGAAAATAGTTTCTAGTAGTAGTCATATTTTATCAAGAATTGAACTTAAGATGAGGTCATATGATTAAGGCAATTAGAGTTTCACTAAACTGTGACTCTAGCCAATATCGGGATCTTATAGTGAAGGGACATTTAGTGCACGATAATTGTGTTCTATAGTTCTTGTGGATCTACATAAAGCATTCATCTCTATTTGGGTAGTTGTGACATCTATGTTAGGGGTCACTCATGACTTATAGGAACTAAATGTGATTAATTGGGATTTTCACATTTAGTATGGAAAGGTGTTTCTATGATATTAAGTGTTAATATTATTTTCCATTGCCATTTAGACTTAAACCTAGTAAGTCACACACATAAAGGTTGCACTTGTGAAGACTAATATTAATTTGATTGTTAATTAAAGAGTTTAATTAATCAATTGAATTAATTGAATTAGATTTGCGCGTATGCAGGGATCTAGCATATCCCGAAATCTAAATTCAAAGATTGGGACTTAATAGCAATTAAATAAATATTAATTTTTACTTGATGTAATATGTGATATTAAGTTCAAACACTAGATTAATATATTCCTCTTAATGGATTTCTATATGGGCCATGAGATGGACCTAGTAAATTAATAATGATGGACTTGTGCATAGGCTTTATTTAAAGAGTTTGAATTAGCCCACAAGTTGTCTTATGATATAGAGTGGGCCTTCTCTAGGTGTAGAGAAGCCCATGTAGCCATAACCTTAGCCTATATCCATTAAGTGTTAATGATAACAAGGCTAAGGTTATCCATGTAACCAAATACTACCCACTCACATGTAAAGAAAGGCCATGCTTGTAGCTTGAGTAGGAGACACTCAAGCTATTATCATATTGTTTATGTTAATAGTTAGTGGAGTGTGTAGAGACAAGCTATAGCAATGCATGTAGCTTGAGTATGAGATACTCAAACTATGGCTATGCATGTGGCTTGAGTATGAGATGCTCAAGCTATTATCATATTGTTTAATGTTGATAGTTAGTGGAGAGCGTAGAGACAACTAACACACACTACATTTGCACATTTTGAGAGCATTTTAATATTCTTATAAAAGAGAGAAAAGGATTGAGAGAGTCTTCTTCCTTCTTCTTCTTCAAGTGTAGAGAATTCCATTATACACAAGTGTTGTGTACTTTCAAGCTTAGGCCATTGTTGTACAAGGGTTGTACAAGTACTATACCATCATCCATTGGAGGTTGCTTCCTTTTTCCATACATCCTAGCTTGGTGAGGTTCTTGCAAGCACCTTAGGTCAAAGAAGAGAGGCTTGTGGCTAGAGCATCATCATCCTTGGAAGTCTTCCTTATCCAATCCGTGTGTATCAAGCTAGAGACTTCACATTTGGGGAGCTTGGAGCTTGTATATCAACTTCAACCAAAGCTTATCAAGCGTGCTACTAGCTAAGAGTTTTGTAAGTGTTACTAAACCCTTAGTTGCTAGGTCTTATGTTGTGAATGCATGACTTGGTTGATTGTTGATTAAATGTTATCCTTGATGCATATTTAGCTATATAAGAGTGCATGTGATATGATCTATGGGCATGGAAGTATTTTATGTTTCATGCAAATATTGCATGCAATCAAATTTTTTAAATTCTGCACTTTTGATTATTACACTATCACACTTTCCTTCACATATACGATCATGATAAGGGATGACTAAGTGCACGAAGCTTAGAGCCCTTGACATGCTACAGTTCTAGATTCTCCAAACATGATGCAACTTTAAGGAATGGTCCCTAAGGCATATTAAAATTCAAATGCTTGATAGCCTTACAGTGGAATAAACCTGTAAGCTTTTAAGTTGAAGAACTTCAAGCCACTTGATAAGTACCATTCATAGTCCTTAAAAAACACCATTCATTTTTTCCTAAAAACATTGCACAAAACCCAAAGCCAATTAGAGACCCAAGCTGACCTCCAATAAAGACTATTCCTTTATAACTAAGCCAAAATCAATTCCCAATAAAAAGGGCAATACTTTTTCAATCAGACCTTAACCAATCTCTACTAAAATTCATACCGGTTTGACAAGATTTAAGCCAGTTCCTAATAGACAGCACTCCTTTTCATAAAAAAACTAATACCACTCACCAATAAAGTATCTTACTCATCGCATACTACATGGCACCAAAACCACGAAAGCCTTCCATAAAATGAAAAATAAAAAAATCCATACCCAGATTATAAAGCCACGAAAGCCTTACATAAAAGACTATAACACTATCTCAAATTCACTTAAAGTCCTAGAGACTATACAGCATTTGCCTCTACGGCACTATCCCAAATTCGCTTGAACTCCTAGAGACTATACAACTGAAGGAATGTGCGATTATATAACAATCAAAAGTGCAAAATTTAAAAATTTTGATTGCATGTAACATTTATATCAAACACCAAACACATCCATGCCCATATATCATATCACATGGCAAATACATAACTAAACATACATCAAAGACAATATTCATAAAACAAATAACCAAGTCATATTATCAAAACAAAAAACCTATCAACTAAGAGTTTAGTAACACTTACAAAACTCCAAGTTGGTAGCACGCTTGATAAGATTTAGTTGATGTTGATTTACAAGCTCCTAGCTCCCCAAATATAAAGCCTCTAGCTTGAAACACATGGATTGATCAAGGAAGACCTCCAAGGATGGTGAACCTTTAGCCACAAGCCTCTCCTTTTTAGACCCAAGGTGCTTGCAAGAACCTCTCCAAGCTTGGATGTATGGAACAAGGAAGCAACCTCCAATGGATGATGGATTAGAAGTAGTACAACTCTTATACACCAATGGCTCTTAGTAAAAAGCACACAACACTTGTGTATGTTTGAATTCTCTACAGTTGAAGAAGAAGAAGAAGGAAGAAGACACTCTTAATCCTTTTCTCTCTTTTATTAGAATATCAAAATGCTCTCTAAATATGCAAAATGGAGTTGTGAGTTGGTTGTCTCTACACTCTCCACTAACTATCAACATAAACAATATGATAATAGCTTAAGTATCTCATACTCAAGCCACATGTGTAGCCATAGCTTGTGTATCTTATACTCAAGCTACATGCATTGCTATAGCTTGAGTGTCTCACACTTAAGCTACATGCATTTGATAGATTAAGTATCTCATACTCTATCTATATGCATGGCTTGGCTTTACAAGTGAATGGGTGGTGTTTGGTTATATGAATAAATTTAGCCTTGATATCATTAATACTTAATGGATATAGGCTAAGGTTATGGGCATATGGGCTTCTCTACACTTAGAGAAAGCCCACTCTATACCATAAGACAACTTCATAGGCTAATTTAAACTCTTTAAATAAAGCCCATGCATAAGTCCATATCAAGTCCATCTATATAAATGTACTAGGTCCATCTCATGGCCAATATAGAAATACATTAGGAGGCAAATATTAATTTAGTCCTTAAACTTAATATCACATATTAAATCAAGTCCAAATTAATATTTATTTAATTGCTATTAAGTCCCAATCTTTGAATTTTAATTTCGGGATATGATAGATCCCCGTATACACGCAAATCCAATTCAATTAATTTAATTAATTAATTAAACTCTTTAATTAATAATTAAATTGATATTAATCTTCATAAGTGCAACCTTTATGTGTGTTACTTACTAGGTTCAAGTCTAAATGGCAATGGAAAATAATATTAATACTTAATATTATGGAAACACCTTTCCATACTAAATGTGAAAATCTCAATTAATCACATTTAGTTCCCATAACTAGCGAGTGACCCCTAACACAGATTTCACGCCTACCCAATTAGAAATAAATGTTTTATATAGATCTATAAGAACCACAGAACATAATTACCGTGCACTAAATGTCCCTTCATTACAAGATCCCGATATTTTCCAGACTCACAGTTTAGTCAAACTCTAATTGCTTCAATCTTATGACCTCATCTTAAGTTCAATTCTCGATAAAACACGACTACTACTAGAAACTCTTTTCTAGCACCGAAACTCTTTTCGGGTTATCCGAGTTTGACCTGGCCAGGTTCTTATTCATCAAGAATAACTTAGATAGCATAGGATCTTATCCCCGTTCACTCCAGGTAATGAATTCCATCTTGGCCGATCACTCATCCCTATATATAACCAACTAAAGTCACCATACACCATATACCCACACGTGGCTAACACAGGTATGTAAGTAGTAACAAACTCTAACCAACCATATGTGGATGCTCGTGTCGCCTCAAGTCAAAGGACCTTATGCAACATTATATCCAAGATTATGATTGTTGACTTAAGTGAACATCCATGCAATCACAAATCTTATGTCACTATTTGATCCACTCATCATATGAGTATCCACATGTCTATTCTGATATCTCATATTAAGTAGTATGAAACTCACTACCTCCTACTATCAATATCACATACCGATCACGGAAAATAGACATAAGTGATAGTCTATAGATTAATACTACCCAAACATTAATCCAATGACTATGAGCATTTATAGTATATGTACTAAATAATTTTGTCACTCATATTATTAACTCTTGATAATAAACTTATCTAATATAATACTAAGAGTAAATACTCAAATAAACAAACACTTTAATTTAAATGAATATTTCATTGCCATAGGGATAAATATACAATGTCTACATACAATAATGGCCCTAAGGCACATCTACATTAACAACAACATTCACCTCTATAGCCCTATCTCAACTCGCTTAAAGTCCCAGAGATTATACAGCATTTGCCTAATGTCCTAGAGACTATAACGACATTATCTAAGTTCACATGAAGCCCCATAGACTATACAATATTTGCTTCAATGGCACCATCTTAAATTTGCTTGAAGTTTTAAAGACTATACAATATTTGCCTAGATCATACTATTTTAAATTTGCTTAAAGTCCCAGAGACGATACAACATTCACCTAAACAGTACCATCTTAAATTCGCTTGAAGTTTTAAAGACTATACAATATTCACCTCTATAGTAATACCGTTATTTTTGCTTGATGTCCCAAAGACTATACAGCATTCGCCTGATGTCCTAGAGAGTATATAGCATTGCCTAATGCCCTAAAGGCTATACAATAAAATCAAACTATCCGTTCGATGCTTATGTGCAATTAGATGACTCGAATGCTCAACTCGCTAAGTTTCAACACCTGAAGCCCCATTTTATGTGCCAAACAACACGTATAGAACCCATTTACAACCTTAGATATAAAAGTAAGTCTGAACAAAAGTCTAAAGACCTTACATGGTCACGTGCACCATCATTATCTGGCTCACCTTTACACTAAGGGAGTGCTAGTTCTACTCTTTTCCTAGCAAATTTGTGTTTCCTTTTAGTGTCTACATTAGTTGATATTGCATTTAGATTGTTGGGGTCACATTTAGGGTTACATCCATAGTTTGCATTTGATTGTCAAGTTACAAATAAAGGCATGCGTTCAATTATGTAATCATGTGCTTGCATTCATGCATTAAGAATATATGTTATATTGATTATGCTTACTCTTGTATTCTTGCAAGCTTATCAATGTCATGAGTTATATATATTGGAATTGAGTTCATTGGTGTTTGTGCCTAAAATGAAATTTTAGTCCATTGACAAGTTACACAAGTCAATTCATGAGAAGTCTCTGGAATTTTATGTTTTTATGCTTTTCAATAATAACATTACAGGGAACTAAAAGAAGAGCTTGGGGAGGAAGGGATTAAAACTTCTAGAAACAACTAACGTTACAAGCTAAAGCTAAGAAGCTAAGAAAAGAATACACGTGAATCTTCCAGAATTTGTTGAGGAAATCAAGAGCTAAGCTGACTGAATATTCTGGAATTTATTGAAGTTAAGTAACCTGTAAGTGAAGTAAGTAGCAAGTAAGTTTAAGATTCATGACAACTCTTAATGGATGAAATTAATGGAGAATTCACTATAAAGCAAAGGGAAGAGCTAGCAAGGAGGGACATCCAATCCAATCACAACAGAACCAATCAATTCCAAATGACAACAATCATCAGATAGCTCAAAATAGTCGTTTTCTACAATTTTCTTATTTAAGCTATTTTCACATTTTCTTTATCAATTTCCTATTGTTTTAGTTAATTTCAACTTTATTTTACTATTTCACCAAGCTTGTAAATATTACATCAATAAAATTCCTATTTTGCAAATTGTCTATTTCCTATTCAATATTTACTATCAAAATTCACAAACAACTACGCTAGAACTCAAGAAAATTATGGTAAAGGCGCTTGGAAAGTCACAATTTTTTTGAAGAAGTTAGAATCTTATTGAGGAAGTAACTTTCCTCTGGCACGCTCGTTCGATTGAACCCGGTTTGTAAAAAATTAGAGCAATAATCTTTTAGTACACTCAGTGGAACACATTCCAATGAAATGTTCAACTTTAAAAATGGAGGAACAAACTTTCTAGGTTAGTAATCCGACCAATACACCCGTAAAAATTGGTACTCTATTACAACAAGCTTATGGAGGTTTGGTGCCTCAGGATCAAATTTGGACTAAGGCACCAACTTTTGGCTATATAAGCCAAAGTCCTAAACTTATGAATGTTATGACTATAGCTAGCAAGAGCACTGATGCCCAAATAATTTTCTTAGAAGAAATGAAGCAGGTCCAAAATTCAATAGCATGGATGAACAATGCTTTTTAGGCCTTTATGCAAAATTTGAAAGGAGATTTATAGCAACCAAATGGATTATGCTGAATTTTTTAAAATTTAATCACATACAACTCTTGCAAGAATACTAGAATTTTATTTAGCCCAAGAACACATCACAAGACACTTACATGACTAAAAACATGCATCAATGGATAACATTCTAAAATATAAAACAACACAAACATCACAAGCCAAAAGTCCTATAATCTAAGAGCTTAGTAACATTTACAAACTCTTAAAATGTGTAGCACGCTTGACAAACTTTAGGCTATTGTGATCTATAAGCTCTAAGCTCCCCAAATATGAAGCCTCTAGCGTGAAACACACAAGTTGCTCTAATAAGATTTCAAGAATGGTGGAGAACTACCCACAAGCCTCTCTTCTTGAAGATGGCCTAAGGCACTTGCTAGAAATCCTCTAAGCTTGAATGTGTAGGACTTGTTATAACCTTTAATGGATGCAAATGGATTAAGAGGATATTGTACAAATCTTGTACAACCTTGAACCCAACTAAAAATGGCTATAGTATAACATGTAAATGAAGGAAAGTGTGTGTAGAGGAACAATGAAAATGCGGAATTTAAAATTTTTTATTGCATGCAACATTTGCATCAAACACAAAACACTTCCAAGCCCATAGATCTTATCACATACACTCTTACATAGCTAAACATGTATCAAGAACAACATGCCATCAACAAGTCAACCAAGTCATGCTTCCAAAAACAAGACCTAGCAACTAAGGGATTTAGTAACACTTACATAACTCCTTAATTGGTAGCACGCTCGGTAAGATTTGGTTGGTGTTGATATACAAGCTCCAAGCTCCCCAAATGTGAAGCCTCTAGCTTGATACACACGGGTTGGCAAGGAAGACTCCCAAGGTTGGAGATGCTCAAGCCACACGCCCCTCTTGTAGACCCAAGGTGCTTGCAAGAGCTTCACCAAGCAAGGATGTATGGGATAAAGCCTTCAATGGATGATGGACCTTTTAGAAAGCACACAACACTTGTGTATTTTTTATTTCTCTATACTTAAAGAAAAAGAAGGAAGAAGACTCTATCAATCCTTTTCTCTCCTTTTGCTTGATATCAAAAATTCTCTCTAACTTGTGCAAATGAATTTATGACTTAGCTCTCTCTACTAACTCCACTAACTATATCAATAAAGCTAATATGATAATAGTTTATGTGTTGAGTGTCT
>CATIWO010321433.1:0-27461 GCA_949673435.1 Macaranga tanarius | reverse complement strand
TATTTATTTCCTTTCTAATTTAATACTAATTTTTGTTTCTCCTCTCCTATCTTTGATTTTGTCTTAACCTAAAATATTTATGTAATATATTAGTTCAAGTTTATTAATTTATCTATTAGTTAGCATTATTTATTGTTTTTTTAAATAGGTTATAAAATAATTTTTTTATTATTTTATTTGTTGATAATAAATATATATTTAATTAATAATATAAATTTTCGAATTCCCGAACCGTACCGTTCCATACCGATTCGTTCCAAAAGAACCGAATCTTTGTACCGAACCGTACCGAAAAACAGGTACAACATGGTATTCCCGTACCGAACCGTACCGAAAACTGGTACTGATATTGGAGATTTTATTTTTAAAATCCCCGAAATATGGTACGGTACTGGAGAATTTTTTTCCCCGGATTTACCCGAACCGTGCTCACCCCTATGAGATACCACATTTTAACACAAGTTTCAAATAAATAGAATGGGTCTTACAGCGGAAGCGTGTAGAGAAATAAACACAAAATAAATAATGGCAAAAATAAAAAAAATGTAAATCAAGAACACAACAATATACGTGAAAAGCTGCAATGTGAGAAAAAACTATGGGCAAATGAGGAGAGATTTCACTATTATTGAAAAATGAACAAGAGTGATATGGTGGCTACAGAATAAATCTAATATATATACTCAAAAGTAGAGAAAAAAAATAGTCCACAACTAAATGCATCAGCTCTATGTTACACAGTTGTGTTTTAGCTCATGCACAAAACACAACCATATTTTGTCCTATGTTTGCCTTTGGACAAAAAAAAAAAGTAAATTCACAAAAATTGTACCAAGGCAAACACAGTTGGCGATATGCTCGTGTTTCTCTCTAGACACATTTTCACGGATTACTCGAATTTCTACACACCTATATTATAAGTAGGGGTAAGCAAAAAAAACCGAAAACTGACTGGTTTGGTTTAGTTTTTAATTTGGAAAACTGAAAATAACCGAACCGACCGACTTAAATATATATTTATTATAAAAATATTAAATAAAACATATTAATTAGAAAAAATTATATATAAATATTAAAATTATAAATAAAAAATATTTGTTTAGTTATATAATTAAAGAATAAGCTTAAAAAATTATAAAATAAAAAATAAAAAATATTTAAAAAATTAAAATTAATTAACCGAATAACCGACCGAACCTAACCGAGTCGGTTCGGTTAACTTCAGTTTTTCCTCTGATTTGGTTCGGTCATAATTCTCTCTTGGTCGGTTTTGGTGGTTCTTTGACCGAACCGACCGAAACTGACTGATGCTCAACCCTAATTATAAGGTTGGATACGATCGTGCAGTTGCTGTCAAATCTGAATTTTCTTCAATAAAATAGGTCCATACCATGTGAGCTTTGGCTCTACACTTCAATGAGATCAGTGACGAGCCACGTGCCAATCCCCCGCTCTATCACGTATTTCGAAAAAAATTCATAAATCCATTTTTACTAAATATATAATATGGCACCGCAAGCTTGTCAAGTCTCCAACTGAGTTCACATCATAAACTCTAATAGGTCCTATAAATGTGATCCTTATGTTTTACTTGTATGTAATTTGCTTTTAAGTATAGCTGGCAAAATTTACCCTTACCCTTTTAACCAACCATATTCATCCATTTTAAATGGGTTTAAAGTTTTGGCTATAGGTACCTAAAGCCCAACAATATGATAATTCAAATTCATTGTCTAAAGACAACACAAAAATAACACATAAAAAAATTATGATTTCTGTCCCTCTCTCCAATCACCACCATTGTCATCTCCGATCACTACCACCAACACCTCCTGGTCGCCACCACCGTCACTTCATTTTTACCATCTCTGTCTCTGCAACTGCAACTACTAAAGTAAGAATTTTCCCTTTCTTTTTAACAATTTCTCGTGTCAATTTAAGCTAAATCATCAAAATAAATAGGACCTAATTATATTTTATCTATTTTTAAATAAAGGATAGTGTGACTAAATTGCAAAGTGATTTAATCTTTTTTTTCCACTTAATTTGTGTTCTCCGAAATCAATTGTATTTCTATAATTTTTTGCTCTAGGAATTAGGAATTTCGAAAGATTTAGATTTGATGTGGATATGGTTGAAGTTTCTTTATTCTATCAATATATGTTGTTACTGCAGTCAATTTTACTAAACATGTTCTTTTAAAATTGTTTTTCTTTTTTCCCTTATTTTAAGATATATTGTGGTTCTTGAAGATTAATTTTATTGTGAATTTTTACAATAAAATATATTTTATGGGATTTTTATAAGGTAATGTTCAAAGAAAAATTCCTAATGATTTCCATTTAATTTGTTAGCTACATGTTGAATTCATATTAATTCAAGGATGCCAGTTTCCACTTTATTAGATTGAGAGTTTCATCTTAGTTCTTGCATTAAAATGTTGGCTTTAATGCTGAACAATCTTTGAGATTAATAGATGAAAAGCTTATAGTAGCAGCTTAAAACTACAAAATGCTTCAATTTGTCCGAATTTCTTTCTTTGATAGGGAGTTTCCTTCCTTCTTTTTATTTATTTTGAATAAAATCTTGACGTTGATTCAAATATGCCCTATTGAGAAACTTACTCTTGACAATATATTGTGATGTAGATATTGCTAAAGGTTGAAACTTAAACTAATAATGCAGTTACTAAAATTTGAAGTTAGTTGATGAAACCACTTATTATTTCTTGATTAAAATTCAGATGGACTATAAATATCTCATCTCTTTCATTCACTTTTAAAATTGATCTAGCCTTATGGTAAGTCATTTATTGTTCCTATTTTTGTGTTTAGAGCAAATCCATGTTATTATGTTTTTTTAATTTTGTGTTGCCTCTTTTTCAGGTGAGTGGTTGCCTTAGCATGCATGTATAAAGAATTAGGAGTAAATATTTATATTTGTTTATTATATTTACAGTTACTTCTTTGACTATTATAATCAATTTCAATTGCTTTGGATTACGTTTTATTGTATATATTTGACTCAATTTTTTTATTTTATAGTTTGATTTTCATTATGGTTGGAGAAGAATACATTAGTGAGGTTGAACAAAGTATTTCTTTTTATTTCTAAATGTAATAGGAAGTGCACATCTCAGATTTGGAATATGACTTTAAGCTTGGAGATATGAATGCTGATGGAAATTGATTGACAAAATATAAATGGTGTTCTACATTATATTTGTGTAATCCTAGTTATGGAACTACTAATTTAAAATGTCATACTAGTATTCGTCCTATGAAAAAAATGCAAATAAATGAAACTTTTCATCCTAATTTGGACCAAGAAATTTATAGATAAAAGGTTGCAATTTCTATAATTAAGCATAACTATATAGATTTTCATATATGGAACATGGAGGAGTAAAGAATGTCCATAGATATTTGAATCCAAATGTCATAACAATTTCTAGAAATACAAGTAAAGCTGATATGCTAAAAGTGTTCAAAAAAGAAAAGGAAAAACTTATACATATATTGGATTCTACTTCTAACAAAATTTATTTGACATCGAATTTATAGTCATCCATCACTACTGATCACTATATGATTATAAATGTACATTTTGTTGATGAAAATTGAGAGTTACAAAAAAGAGTATTGTACTTTTCTTATGCACCACCACTATAATGTCATGTAATATCAGCGGAAAAATTGTTTACTTTATTAAAAAAGTAAAAAATTAAGAAAAAAATATTCACAATTACTTTAGATAATGCAACTTATAATAGTACAATGGTTAGTATGTTAAAGCAACATCATTCTTTTGGAATAATATCTATCTTATAGTGGTAATTTTTTGCATGTGAGTTTTGGTGCTAATATAGTTAATTTGATTGTGCAAGGTGTAAAAGTTACTCAGAGTTCTATTACAAAAATTAGAGAATCTGTTATGTATATGAGGGGTACAAATTTAAGAAAAGTAAAATTTGCAAAAAGTATTTTGCAATATTCATTGACTTGTAGGAAAGTACAACAAAAAGTATCAATTAGATAGAATTTGATATATTTAATGCTTGAAAGTGCTATTTTTCTTCAGTGAGCATCCCATCATTTGGCTATAGTCGATAAAAACTTTGACATTTGTCCTACAACAAAGGAGTGAAGTCAAGCTAAGTGGATAATAAAACTTTTGAATTTTTTTTATAAAATCTTGACTCTTTTTTTTAAAACTAAATATTATATAGCAAATTTATATTTTCATGGGGTATGAAAGATTGAGTTAGAATAAAAGAGGAGGAAAATGGTGAAGATGTGATTTACAAAATAGAAAAAAAGAATGAAAAAAAAGTTTGATAAATATTGGCATACTTATAATGAAATTTTATACGTGACAATTATTTTGGATTCTTACTATAAGCTAGATTTTGTTAAGTTTTATTTTTCTAAAATTGATGTTGCTAGTTCTAAAGAACATGTGCTTCACATTTATAATAAATTGTGCTCCTTATTTGATGAGTGTATGCTCTCATCTGTTGTGGATACAAGTAGTGTTATGTTGACCACTAAAGATGTTACTAGTCTTAATAATGATAATATTGATGAGTTTAATACTTTTGAAGGTCAAATTTTTTATTCAACAAAAGTTAAATCATAATTAGATTTATATAGAAGAACTTAGGCTTAATAGGAGGTAATTTACCAATTTAGAGTTTCTTGATTACTGAAAAGATAACAATATTAGATATCCAAAACTCTCAATGTTGGCTCATGACATTCTTAGTATTCTTATAACCATTGTCACCTCAGAATCAGCATTAATATTGGAGGATGGATTTTGAATAAATTTTGAAGTTATTTTCTTCTAAAAATGTGAAGGCATTATTATATTCTCAGGATTAGTTATATAGTGTACGCCTTTTAAAAGAATATCTAGAAAAGGAATCATTGGTTGAAGAATTTGAAGAAATATGTCTTTCTTTATCTAGCTTATTTTTAACAGATTCAATATATATAAGTTGATTTTATATTATACATATATTCAAAAATATGATATGTTTGGTGTTAATGTAATAGTAATATATATAGTTCTTTGTTATTAATGATAAAAATTTACAATCTTTTTTTTTTGGGTCTATTGTGTAATATCAAGAACATTTTTTTCCTACTTGTGTAGATTAGGAAAAGTTATTGAATCATAGTAGGGTTGTAAAATTTTCTTTATTAGTAACAAATACAACATATAAAAATCTCGTAGCATTCTATGTACCACTTCATCATTTTTGGTATACTAATTTGCGTATAAAATTTTCATGGTTTCAAAATTTTTTAACATATTATTGTTAATTTCTTAGTATTTTCTTTTCTTCTATCTGAAATGAGATTTGAGTTGATTGTATATGGCCTTTGTTCCTTGCTGAAATGAATTTATTTAGAATTTTAGAATTTTATGTTAATTTTATTTTTTCCTCTTATATTCATGTGAACTATTATATTATTTCTAGTCTTCTTTATTTCTCAAAGTTTCATTCAAGGTTCTATCTTCTTCTTTTTCATCAGTTTTCTCTAATTAAACATGAAATATCAGGGAATGCTAAAAGATGTACTTGAAATTTATAAGTTATTGCCCTGAAATCAATAAAGTTATAGCTTTGAATGGGCTATCCTTGTATGTCTTTTATGAGACTCACTATTTAACTCATAAATCATTTGAGTTAAATATATAATTTTTTTTAGTAGGCTTAGGTGCCTAGATCAACAATCCATTAATGCTTATCCTTTAAATTTCACTCTTAAAGCAGAGTATCTTCCACAACAAAAGATATATCAGAACATGTTTTAAAATTGAGTTATTATGCAAAGCTAAAACGTTGGTCAATATTTTAATACAATCTCTTAGACAGTTTTAGTCTATTGTATTTTGGTAGTGCATATTTCTTTTCTTATATGGTGAAAATTTCTAACATTATCAGTAGTCATTCTTCTTTCAAATTGTGCTCTCTTTCAAGGCACCACCACATTAAAGCTCTCTTTTTAGGTACATGAGTTCATACCTTTTTTTTTATTTTTATCTCTTTAGGAATATATTTCCTTTTTCTTCAAATGAAGTTGAGAGAATCAAATTTTAGCAACTATATAATATTTGAACACAAGGATCAACTAAATTAAGTATAATTAAATTGAATTCTTGCATCTCTAGACTTGGCCAGACACACTCAAATGAACTATACTATGATTCAAGCTCAACTGAGTATATATTGCATTATAAAAAAGTATTATAAGGCTAGGTCTGGTTTGACTTCCACTTACTGATAGTGCATTGTTACTCTACTCTCATTGATTCCCATTGTCATTATTTAGTATTTAGAGACTCTACCGCCACATCTAATACAATTATTTATTTTCAATCCTAAATTTTTAAGTTGCATAACATATAGAATTTTTTTGATAATGCTCATATGATGTGAAATTGTACTTTCTCTACCTTTTGCCAAGTTGTATGCAGTGAGTATAAGAATTTATTTAATAGTTATAAGAAGTAAGTTATATCACAGTAACCCTTTTTTTACATATGGTAAACCTATTTATACCCATCCTATATCTACCAAACCCGCCTATTTTACCACCCATACATATAATTTAACTTTGAGGGAAGACTGAGTAATATATAATGATAATACATTTGTGTTTTATTAAAAATTTTAAGTTGCTATTTATTTTATTCATTGTTGAATTTTGAACAATAAGAATTTAATTCTCATTTTGCAAAACGTATGTTGCTTGAATTTAAGATAATTTTGAATTTTTAATTAATGGTGAAAGACAAATTCACCAAACCCTAGAGCTTATTTTTAACACCTCTTAAGGTGAAATTATTAGGAATTTTCATTAAATTAAAGAAAATTATTTTGGTATTCCTTGTTTTAATTTTTATTTACCTTTTATCAAACCTTATTGTCATTACCATTTACACCTATTTTAAGCATAATAAAGTAAGCTTAATGTGTATTGTTTTTCTTTATTTTATATACATTAGAGTATATAACGGTACTCCTATAGTAGCTAGTATTGTCTTGTCCAAAAGTGGTGGTTCTTCTATTGACAATGGTGATGTCTTATCATCAAATTGTTAGTGCACTTCAATATTTAATTGTTACTAAATCGGACATCTCCTTCTCGGTGAACAAACTATGTCAATTTATGCACTCATAAGTAGATTTGTATTGGAAAGCATTGAAATGTCTACTTCATTACTTATATAGGATAGCTTCTTTAGGATTGTTCTACTGTGGTAAATCCTCTTTTACCTTAACATGCTACACCGATAGTGAATGGGGAGGTGATCCAAATGATCTTTGGTTAACTTTAGGCTATGGTATTTTCTTAGGAAACTCATTGATTTCTTAGTTATCAAAAAAGCAACCTACTATTGCTCGATCTTCAACATAAAGCGAGTACAAGACTGTAACAATGCCGCTTTAGAAATCATTTGAATTAAGTCCTTGCTTCAAGAGCTTGGTTTTGCATTTCAAGTTTTAGATTTTTTACGTGACAATTTGGGAGCCATTTACTTGTCATCTAATCCAGTTTTTCATGCTCAAACTAATTATCACATTGAGTTAGACTATAATTTTTTCTGAGAACAAGTTTTAAAAAGACTTGTCAAGGTGCATTATCTTTTTACCACTAACTAGATGGCTAATTTATTCACCAAGCCCTTGTCTCTTCCTCATTTTTTAGTTCTACTTCAACAACTTCATCTTCTGAACAATCAAGGGTTTGATGGGGGTGTTAAGATATCAATTTCTTGTTATAATTAATGATCCAAATATCTTAATATTAGCTTATTTTAACTGGTATTTATCATCAGTTCAATTGTTGTATTGTTATTATCTTGTATGATGAACACTATATATACACCTCATGCACTATACATAACAAATATGAAAAGCTAATACATTTTCAACCATATTCTTTAATTTTCTTTACAAATATGACTGTGTTAACCTCTAGAAGATTGAATTTCATGAGACTACAAGACCATGTATGTCATGTTTGTACCCAAATAATTAAAGGCATTTGGGGTTAAGACTGAATTGTAATGAAAATAAATTTAGAGGAATGACTAAATTGAAACAAATAAAGTTGAAGGGTTGGAATGCAATATGGCTTAAACAGCCTAAAAAAAGAAAGAAAGGCCACGTGTTGGCCCAAGGAAGGGGGGGAGGGGGGAAGGTGACTCATGCATGCACATAGTTAAAAATGAAAAATGAAAAATGAATGAAGATGGTACCATTTTTGGTATCAAATAAAACAAAAAAAACAATAGCGACCGGAAAGCAGAAGAGGAAGTAGCATAGCCAGCTTGTGAGTAGGTCTCATCTTGTCTCCTTCGTTCATATTTATTTCTCTTTTTTTTATTTTAGTTTTCTGAATTTTTGTTGTATTTAATTTTGATTCAGTTAAAAAATTGTCTTAATGAAAAATAATTCTTATTGGTTGTCATGAATCTAGTGAATTTTTTTAGTTTTTTTATTCTTGTTGTTCTTGAAAATTTCTTCTTATTATCACTCCTTATTTTATGGAAATTGACCTTTAAGATGTTCTTGATATTTGATGTGGTTAGTGCTTCCTATGAAATTTGAAAGAATAATGAATAATAATAATAGTAGTAGTAGTTGTAGTAGTAGTAGTAGTAGTAGTATTGAAGTAGTAGTAGTTATAAATTAATAAAATTAATGACTAATAAAAAATATAAATATAAATATGGAATGTATATTATATATATGCGAGCACATGTACACTGAAAAGGAAAGGTTGTAATAAGACTGTGCCCGGGGTACGGCTGGGTTCTGTGAAATGTAAGACTGTATCCGGGACACAGCAACTCATGAGTAAATGATATTTTTGTACCTGTGGTACAATGAGAAATTGACAAAAATGAGATATGTGATTATGATAACTGTCTTTGGGACAATGCTCGAGATTCATTGAAGCCTTTGGGGCGAATCCGAGTAGTATATAAATGTATGCATATATGGATTAAACCTTTGATGTGTTGATTGGTACCCACCATATCAATAGCAACCTGATCGTATTTGACAAATTTTATTGTGTTGTACTGTGCTATGTATATTATAAGAATGAAATTTTGAAAGGAAAAAAAAAGGCTTAATTTTCGGAAAGCCGGATTTGAACCTTTAAAGAATTATTTTAAATGATTCTTATGATTTAATTATTAACTTATTTAAATTTTTATGGATTATTTTATGAGTAAAGTGTAATTAATTTTGATTATTTTCAAAATAATCTAGTTATTGATGTTACTTCTTGACACATCATTGTAGTCTATCCACTCACCGGGTATTTTCTTGAGAAAATACTCACCAATCCATTTTCATTTTCTTTTCAGCATAGATTAGTTATTGTTTATAGTGTAAATAGTATGACAATACTCTAGACGGCAATGACCTATGTTGTGGATGTAGCAGAGACAGAGGTCTAATTTTTCATCCGTCACGATGCGGATGTTATCTTATCCTTCATGGTAGCGTTAGAGCCTATCGTAGTAGATTATAATACTCATACCGAGTGATAAGACTTTGTGGATGGCTGTTTGACCATTATTACAGTGACACATGCAACCACACCGGGGTCCGGGTCTCCCTGACCTGGACTTAGTTGTATCCAGACTCTCTTCTCTTTTGTGGATGGGCTTGTGATGAAGAGTAACTGCATTTTTGTTGTAGTTACCGCGGTACTCTCCAAGGCTAGTTAGGCCATCATGATGGGTAGTTGGGTTATATTCATTTTTTGTGTACATTTATAGATATTCTTGTATAACCCTCTTTCCTTTTTTAGCCCTCCTATGACAGAACACTAGATATGTATATTATATCAATTCTATGGTTGTTGAGATTGCCATTGTATTTGTTTGTACTTAGGTAAATGCAATCAGTGATATCATTTATATATGTTTCTGATAGTTGAATGATATGAAAAGAAAACTGGTTAATTAAGTGGATGCTAGGTTTTAGCTTAGAAGTGATGCCTCTCCACGTTGGTGCCTAGGACGGACAGTATGGGAGCATGGTGCTGGATGACGTAAGTGCCAATGGGGAGCGTGTCATAATGTCTTAGGGTGTGTTTATCAACGTAGGAATGTCCAACGCAACACGATTGTGTCATTGGGATTCCTGCAAAAATTAACTTATTTAATTAGTATTTTAAGAGAAGTCACTTGCTAACCCTAACACCTATTAAAAGAGGGTTGAGGCTAAAAGGAAAGAATGAACTTTGGTGGCCAAAATCAGGAGAAAAACCTAGATTTATGGTAATTGAAACAAAGTAGCAGTAAATCAAGCTTTTGAAGTTTTTGTAAGATTTGTTTACTTAATTTTCTTGTTCATTCTTTGAAAACCCTAGATTTATGGTAATTGAAACAAAGTAGCAGTAAATCAAGCTCTTGAAGTTTTTGTAAGATTTGTTTACTTAATTTTCTTATTCATTATTTCTTATTCATGTTTGGTGAAGTCTTTTATAATTATTTGCTAGTTGTTATCATGTTTTAGTGAACTAGATTTCTTTTATGCTTAAGTAAATGGAAGCTTAAAAATACTTTTATTGAATTATTTATTTTTCTTTATGAATTGAGGTTTATTCATGAGAAATATTATTTGTTGCACTTAATGTTTAAAGAAACTTGATCAACTTCTTTATGATTTAAGTTTGTTTCAATAACTTAAGAAAGCTTGCTTATGAATTGTTCAAGTGAATAATAGAAGAAACTGGATGGTATAATAGAGATATATCCTTATGATTTTATTAGTAATAGAGTTGATAAATTCTATTAGAAAACTCTATAGATTTTAATGCGTTGTTAAAATATAACTAATGATGGTAGAGATATCTATTAATAATTTTAATAATAGATGATTATATTTGAGAAAGTATAATTCATTAACTTAAGAAATTTGGTCACTTCATTTATCTAATTCATAGTTGAGGGAAACAAATAAAGTTTGAGGCCTAACTCAAGTGGTAAGAGTCTTTGCTCCTGGAATGAAAGGTCTTAGGTTCAATTCATCTACTCTTCATTAAGCTTGTGAGATCCCACTTAAAAGTAGTGGCGCACAAAAATAATTTTTAAAATTACTAACTACTAACTGTCTCCTTCCTCAACCTGATGATACTGGATCCTGTATTGAGTTCAAAAAATAGTTGAAAAAAAATAATTCATTTAAAAAGGGGTTATAATGTAATCCTACCATGAACTATAGTCATTTTCTCCAATCTATCAAAATTTGAAAATTATGGCAAATTAGTATATGAACTTTTCAATTTGTTGTAAATCTATCCATAGTCAAAATAGTATGTGTCTATGCTGATATTACGTACATGTGTAAATTATGTGCTAATGTGTATATAATTAATAGCATATATGTTGTAAATATATCTTTTTTTTTTAATTTTTTTTAGTTTAATTATATTTTTACATTAAATTTCATCACAATCACTTGATTTTATTTATCATTTTAATAAGTTACGATCACAATCAAATAAAAAATTTTGCCATATATTTTAAATGTATTTTTATGAATACTTGAATAAATTTTTTTAATAAAATTATGCACATGATCACATAAAAACTTTTATATAGATTTCTAAATATAATTTTAAAATTAGATAATACTAAAATAAATTATGAAGTTAATAAAATAAAGTAGTATAATTTTTTTTATAATTTTTAAGGTGAAAAAAACTAAAATTATTGCTATTGCCCTTCAAATATTATAATAAATTAGTTAAATGATAAAATTTTGATTAGTTATTTTTTTGGTATCAAAATTTTTCTAATCCGAACCAATGTACCATAATTTAAAAATAAAAATTCATAAAAATTCATAATTTGGCAATTGTTGCTATTAATGACAGCATACAAAATTACTTCAAATATATTTTTAAAATATTTGTCATTTAACTAATTTGTTTGTAATATTTGAAAAATAATAGCAATAATTTTAATTTTTCACCTTCAAAATGATAAAGTTATACTACTTTATTCTATCAACTTCATAATTTATTTTAATTTTATCTAATTTTAAAATTTTATTTAGAGTTCTATATAAATTTTTTTATGTGATCATATATATAATTTTGTTAAAAAATTATTCAAATATTCATAAAAAATACATTTAAAATATATGGAAATTTTTTTTATTTGATTGTGATCCTAATTTATTAAAATGATAAATAAAATCAAGTGATTATGATAAATTTAATATAACAACTATAATTAAACTAAAAGAAATAAAAAAAAGGATATATTTGCAAAGAAAATGAAAGTTAAAGATAGATTTGTAACATATATGCCATTAATAATTTATACATCAGCACATAATTTACATATGTATGCAATGTCAGCATATCATATTAGCATAGACACACACTATTTTGACCGTGGATAGATTTGCAACAAATCAAAAAGTTCATATACTAATTTACCACAATTTTTAAATTTGGATAGATTGGAGAAAATGACTATAGTTTATGGTAGGATTATATAATAACCCTTTAAAAAAATTAAGAGGAAATTTGTCTAAGCATAGTTATAGCATGTTGGTTTACACTTTTAATCTAAGTTGAGATTTAATAATTTTAATAGTTAATTTAGATTTAAGTTTTAATTTTAATTTTAGTTTATTAATTCACAATTCAAACTTTTTGATTAACTAGGAAGTAGTAGGCTAATGATTACAAGAAATTCTCATGAAAACAATCTTTTACTAATCATTATATTATTTGTAAATGATAGATGTAATCATCTTAATTGGTATAACAAAATGAAATGAATTTTTAGTGGAGTAGAACCAAACACACAAATCAAAATATTGTAAGTGGTTAAATTATTGAAACACACATAAATCATACAAACAATTCTTTTCACATATATAGGAAGCAAATCATACAATTATTTAAACACTTGTATAGCTGCAAAGCCAACATCTTTAATAATGAAACAAGGTCACATCATACTCGATAATTCCGTATCCCATAGTGAAATTAAGAAAAATTCTTTGAACCTTAGCGAAACCTTTGGCCATCCTGAACTTTTGTCTCCCACCAACAATTGCAAGTTCAACTTCTGGCTGTAGAAATGGATTCCTTGAACACACAACAAATGAGCTTCCATTGAATTTGCCTGAATTTAACTCATAATCCAAGTACATAACCAACACTGAGGTCTCGTTTCCTTGGCTCGCTGCTACAGCAAGACCTTTAGCACGCCCGATGATTCTCGAGGTTCGATCGGCACTTACTCTTAGAGCATTGTTAATTACTATGGCAGTACCAAATGGGATTACTTGGCTGTCATTTCTGGTTAGGTTGGCTTGAGCTATTTGAACCACATTTGGATTTTCGCCACCAAAGACATCATGGTAGAAGAAATGGAGTTTGGTCATTTTCTCCTTCATATGAATAGCAGGTATGGTGTTACTGTAGTATTCGTATTCCCCATGTGCATTTGCACTTGCAGCACAAAAGATTATAAAGCATGCAAAGGCTATTTCTCCTTTCATCTTTGCTTGGTTTATCTCTTATTCCATTGATTACTTTGTATATAAAGCTGAAAACTTGGAGACTTAGTTACGTATTTGCATGGTTTTATAACTGAACATAGTTCAACAAGATTTTTGTGTTTCAATCAGGCAATTTCTATATTCAGCATTTTGAGAAGTTGATAGGTTACCTTATTAAGTTATTTAATATTTTGAAAGAATATCAACAAGTAAAAGAATTGTATAAACTCTAAAAGTATTCAAATTAGTACATTTCTAAATTTTTAATTAAACATATTTTTAATGAGTTATATAAAATAAATTTATTTTTAAAATTAAAATTTATATACTTTTTTATTTATAAATAAAAAATTATATATATATATATATATATATATATATATATATATATATATATATATATATACGCGCTAATATAAAAATAGATTAATTATAATTTATTAAATTTCAATATACGTTGTGCCAAAAGTGCAATTAGTTTCTTTTAATAAAATTTTCTTTCTTTAAATAAAATATTACGTCATGTTTCACATCATTTTAACTTTATTTACTATTTTTCTGAATGACTTATGGATCTGAGAAAAAATTTTCAAGGTAAGTAATTTTTTAGTGTTTATATTTGTAAGGCACTTAATGCGACTAGATTAGATAGACTCAATTTCAAGTTACGTGGAGTAAGACATGACACTTACACGATTTTATTTTTTTTTTTAAATTACATGAAAATTTTTTGAGTAATTTTTTAGTGTTTATATTTTTAAGGCACCTAATGTGACAAGAATAGATAGTAATTAAGTTTTAAGTTACGTGGAGTACGACTACGACATGACACTTAAATGAAAATATTTTGAAAAATGTTCTTCAACCACCATACTTAGAAAAGAGTGACTGTTATGTGTTATTGAATTGATGATTGGGTTCCAAAAAAATCGTATTCAACTTGTAATAATCATCAACAATTATGGGTAATGTTGTGTTACCACCTACGATTGCTATAGTGTGACGGTGTCCACGGCCGATTTCGGTCTGGAACCAAATTGAAACCAGATCGATTAAAATTGAAATCAGAACTGGTCAAATTTAGAATTGAATTGAACCAGTATGGAACTTTGGGAGAATCGGTTCAAGGTCGGTTTCTCTCCATTTGGAACCATGAACCGGTGGTTTCAGTTTTAAACCGAAATATATATATATACTTAATTCATGCCTAAATTATACATATAATTTATTTTAATTAAAAAATATTTTTTTAATTTTTTGAAAAAGTCAAACTGAAACCGGCCTAAAATCGAAGTTAAATCAGTTTTAATTCGGTTTCACCTTAAGTGGAACCGTAAACCGACAGTTTCGAACTAGAATCACCCGATTCACGTGGCCTCCCCACCGTGTATCACGGGTCGCCTTATGCATCAACATCCTTATTGTATATGTGGACAGATGACAATGACATTATTCAACTTTCACTTCATCACCGGACTGCAGCTCACTAACAGGGCACCCGAGTTGTACAAGAACTCGAAGTTACTAATGAGTTGTCACCATTATTAGAATCCACTAGAGACCTTGAGATTCAAAAACCTCGATAACTATGAAGATCAGAAGGATGCACATTCGCTTCATTGAGGTTATCCTCTGATGAGTTAAAATATTAATATTATAATTAACAATAAATAGAGTGTTTGTTTATGTCATAAACTTATATAATAATATTTTTTAATTAATTTTATGTGTATTTTATTAGTTCTTTTATAGAAAGTAACTTTCTTGGATTATAATACCTTTTCAAAAAAAAAATTCAATATTATATATATTAGAATATTTCTTTTATCTCCAACAGAAATTATAATTACCCATTATATTAGAATTGGAAAAATGCAAACTTTGGCCCTATACTTAACCCTTTTTTTATTTTAACATTGCCCCCTTATAAAAAAAATCAACATATTGTAGCCCTATATTTTTATTTACTGACACATTCGATCCTTATTAAACGGATGGAGATAACGGCAGTTAAAAAAATATCCAGTTTGGTCCTTATAATTTTAAAATATTTCTTTTTAATGCTTATAATATTTATCCTTAACAAATAAATTCATACAATTGCTAAAATAATCTAATTAAATTTATTAATTTTTTTTTAAAATTATGTATATTTTTTATTTTTTTATCTAATTAAAATGTAGGTCATTTATTTCTAATAAGTTTATATATATATATATATATATATAGAGAGAGAGAGAGAGTTTATTAAATATTTATAAAATAAAAAATATATGAATGAAAAATAATACATGAAAAAGATGTTTACTAAGATGTATGAGTTATTTAATAAACAAAATATAATAAATCATATTCACCCATATAAATTTTATCATATTTATATAAATATATATGGACACATGGTCTGGCCCGGCCCGTGAGGCAAAAGCCCAATGATGAAAAATGACAAGTAAACCTAACTCGGCAAAAAATTAGATTTTGGCCCACTTGAGAGAATCTTAAACACACTCACAACCCAAAACCAAGCCCAACCCACCATAGGGAACGAAAGCCCAAAAGCCCATTTCACAGAGGCGCCGCCTCTGCAAGTTTGAACTACAGAGGCGGTGCCTCTTCGGTGAGGCGACGCCTCTATAGCTCTCTGAAAAAATATTAAATGCCAATTAATTACAGAACGTGGGATTCCCCACGTTCTATAACACCTCTCCCCACGTTCATGGGGAGAGGAAGGGGCAAAAGAGGAGAATTGGAGAGGTGGAAACCTCTATATAAAGAGGGAAGAAAACATAAGAGAAAGAGGAGAGAAAACCAGAGAAAGAAATTAGAAAAAACAGAGCGAAAAAGAACTAGAAAAGGAAAATCGACAGGAGTTGGAAAAGAAGGTCAGAATCCTTATTCAAGTTGTTGTGGTAGTTCAGAATCAGACTCTGAGGGCCGAATTACTTTCAGTAAAATTCTTCATTTATTTTCCTTTCAATTTTTAATTTCGTAATCTGTCAGAATTTACAGAGGCGACGCCTCTTCGTAGAGGCGTCGCCTCTGTTTACAAAGGCGTTGCCTGCCTTTTTAAATTTTTAGGACAGTTAAACAGCAAAGAGGCACCGCCTCTGTGGCCAGAAGGCACCGCCTGGATAACTCCAGGCTGCAGTTCACAGTATTTTACATTATTTTTTTATTTTATTTAACTATTTCATAAGAATTTATTTTGCAGATTAGAATAATTGGTGGTTTAATAGCTACTAAATGTAGATTTAGATTTCAATTTACTTTTTCTATTTATTTTTATTTTTATTATAATAAGGTTGTAATTCATTTCTCCTCCCCCACATCTTTGTGTGTGTTTTTATTTAATTATGTTATTATTTTTATTTGCTTGGATGATGTGTGTGAATGAATGGTGAAATTATGGACCCAATTGCATGAAAATGAACTAAATTGTAAAATTTAAAATTTATTTGGATCAAATAGTCATTTGCATGTAATTAAAGGAGTAATTAAATAATATAAATAATAAAACATGAAATATAAACGGAGGCCGATCGCAAGGTCGGGTGGGCCATTCAAAAGCCCATACCCAGTTTTCAAACCCAATCTCTGATAACGGCTGCTGGGATCCAGTTATTGTAAAAGTGTCCTAGATTTCACTCGGGTAGCGATTTTATTCTCCAATCAAGGCCCATCAAAAGGTCTAACGTTGTACTCCTAGTGGGCCCTGAGCCCGCACAGTGCTATAGTTACCGAACACTTGGACGCACGATAAACCCCACCGCTATAGTGGCGACTCCACTAGGATAGAGAAACTGATTCCAATGTTTCATGTGTTATTATTGTTAATTATCTAATTATTCCTTTTGCATTCACTACACACAGTTCTAATAATCCGATAATAATTATTGCTCTGCTGCCTGTGTTTCACTCAAACCTGGTGGTAGGGTATACGACTATTGTCACTCACAGTAGAATATAATTGAGTATGTCGTTCGTACCCTTAAGTAAGGAGACGAAAAGAGAATATGAAACTGTGGGAGCCTTTGACCTTACCCGAGACTCATCTCATATAGTGCCCTAGCAACTACCCTTAAGTTTTCCCAAAATGCATGTGTTCTGATGCTATATAGTAGTCCCATTAATAAAGTCCGAGCCCAATAATGATGGACCATTTTAGATTGGGCTTTTCTCTTCTACTGTGGCCCGTTGTGTTGGACCTTAGTTTTACTAATGAGATATACTACTTGTTTGACACGTCTTGAGAGATTTGCATGTATGTCAATTTTATTATCCCCTGATGATAATTAAAATCCAGACCAAAAAATTCTAAGATAAGAGATTCACCTTGAACATGTATGTGGGAGGAATAAGATTGAAAGGGTTGTTATTGAGACCTATGTGTGTTTATTATTTATTATTTATTTAAAAACTCTTTGAAAATATGAAAAAATTCAAAAAAAAATTATTTACATTTCATGATACATACCACTTATTTTCATTTTTTAAATTTATCTGTTTACAGTCGAAAGTCTCTTCTATTTGAAAGTGAGTCAAGGGTAATTCGGCCTACTAAAATCGAGAATCCAACTAATCAATTGAAACCATATCACAAGGAAGTAGAATGTCAGGACCCTCCAATTTTGATCCAGAATCTTTCAGGCAATAAATTTTAAAGGAATTCAGGGATGAGGTGCGACAAATATGCACAGAAGTGATTACTGAGATGTTCAAAAAGAGTCCCATGGATGAAGAAGATTCTGAAATTAGAACCATTATCGGTGAACCGCTCAAAGAAAAAATGAATGTAGTAGAGAATTTAGCTGAATTAGAATGGATGAAAGATATGAAAAAGCAGATGGATTAGTTGCAAGCTGCAATGAAGAAGCATGGGCTCAGCTATGAGTTCGCCAACTTGGATATGGAGGAAGAGGAACTATTGCCTCCGAAGTTTAAGTTTCCAGACATCAAGAAGTATGACGGGGATAGACGACTCTTATCTTCATCTCCGATAGTATGTCAATTTTATGAAGCCCACTAGACTGACCAAGGCACAAATTATTAAGAAATTTTTGATGTCATTGACTGGAGCTACGGTTAAGTGGTACTACACTCTGGATGCACATATTCAACAAGATTGGAAAGAGCTTTGTTTAGCCTTTGTAAAGCAAAATGGGTTGAATTCTCAATTTGAAGTCTCCTTCCAAGAATTGCAAAATACAAAGCAAGGACCTAAAGAATCTTTCACTAGCTTCCTGACTAGATGGAGAGGAAAGTTAGTTCAGATAAAGCATAAACTTGCAGAATCAGATCAATTGTTCATAGATGCAAAAGTTTGCATTCCACCCATCGTCGATAAGCTGAAGAATATGAGCATAAGGAACTTTGAAGAATTGTATCGCTTTGGTGTGGAAATTGAAGCTGACTTAAAATTGAATATTCGTGAATGATTGCAGTTGTCTCCTAGGGCTGTAATAATTCAGAATAATATTTTGCTTTAAGTTTTCTGTCTTTTCGTGCTAATAAATGTCATACTGTTTAAATTATATGATTGTGAATTTGTTATAATTGTGCACCTTATATTATGCTTGAATGAGAGATAGAGATGAAATAAACAAAAAAAAAAGAAAAAAAGGAAAAAAAAATCCCATCAAATAAAGGGGGGTTAAACGACAGAATCGACTTTTAGTTTTTTTTAGGCATCACAAACCTCAGCTTATTCCTCTGCATAAAATAAATTGGCCACTTCCAAAAGGTAAAAAAAAAAAAAGAGAAGAAAGAGAAAAAAAAAGAAAAAAGAAAAAGAATGAAAAAAAGACAAAGAAAGAAAAAAAAAGAAAAAAAAAAAGAAAGAAAGGAGGAGAAATAGAAAACAAGAGGAAACCCCTGTTCATGCCACCCTCTTTGTTCATCCTTGAAAACTTCTGTTCCAACATTCATCTTCGCTAATCTCAAAGTTCCAAAATAAAATTCCCTTCAATTATGAGTTGAAAAAAATAGTTGATTAGAAAATCCGCAAAGAGCTGATCAATAAGATGCATAATATAGCGTGCATAGTTGTAACGAATTAATAATCATATAAAATGAGCATGATGGACATAATTTTAGCACACTAAGTGTCAGACATGGACTTTTTTAAATCAGTAGCAAATTCATATGATCAGCAGATAAAATGGCAACACAGACATCAGATAATCAGCAATATGAGAATTAAGTGTGAACACATCACAACAGCATGGACATCAGACAAACTAGTAGTAAGCATGAAAAAATAGTGGTTAATCATTAATATGATTTTGTAACCACCCAGCTAGGTACGAAAACTCTCAAAAGAGGGCGACCTAGGCAAAAGAGAGAATATAAAATAAAAAGACTCAGCTAAGTTGAAAACTCTCAGAAGAGGCCGACCTAGGTAAAAGAGGAAAAATAAATAAAAAATATCCAGCTAGGTTTGAAAACTCTCAAAAGAGAGCGGCCTAGGCAAAAGAGGGAATATAAAATAAAAATGGTTACAATTTCAATATGAGGGGTAATTATGGGAATTTTAAGAGTGGCAGAACATCTCACTGGGGGGCAAATGAAGCACCTTCTTCACATCGAGTGCAATCGTAACAGTTTTACAATATGAGAATATTCTTAAAGCACAACTAAGCATGAGAGCCATGGTTGTTATCATCATCCCAGTCTAACCATGGAGGGTCTCAATTTCTATTTCCAATAATACTGGTCTCAATGGTAGTCCATGATAGACTCAATTTTTAAATTTGGATTCTATGATAGAAGAGAAAACCAATTTCCTAAGATAAGCTCTAAACGGAAGAGGCATTTGACTAGTCTTCTGTTTTATAAAACTTGCATCATAAGTTTTTGTGTATTACAATCATATATACATCAGCTCAGTTGTTTATTGACAACCACTTTATAAAGTTCTTTTTGAAAAATGACATTTTGCTTGACGCCCGAAGTGGCTATACGACTTATTTCACTTGTTTTTGCATGATTCCTGAAGTGGCTATATGGCTCATTTCACTTATTTTTGCCTGATGTTCGAAGTGGCTATACAGTTCCTTTCAATTACCTTCGTCTGATGCCCGAAGTGACTATATGACTCATTTCAATCACTTTTGCCTGATACCGGAAGTGGTTATATGCCCATTTCAATTATTTTTGCCTAATACCCAAAGTGGTTATATGACTCATTTCATTTAATATCACCTGATGCTGGAAGTGGCTAAAAATCTTTTTAAAAACCTCTTGATTTTGAACATTAAGGATGACAGTTTGAAATATTTTTGAAAAACCTCTTGATTTTTACATCAAAGTTAACGGTTTGAATTGACCCTCTTGATTTTGAACATCAAGACTGACGAAGATTGGTTAGAATGTCCTCTCGGATAGTTAACTCCGAGGATGATGGACGAAAACCTTAGCGGTAATTCTCTAACCTTTTAATTTTGAACATCAAGGCTGACGGTATGAGACTATTTTCTTTGATTAAAAGCCTCTTGATTTTGAGCATCAAGGTTGACGGAACTAGATCATGACATTCTGCTCCGAAAATTACAATCTTTTCTCATGCATCTTACTCTGAAGATTGGAACATTTCTTTATTGTTTATACTTGTGCTTTTTCATAAATCATTGCAATGCTTACATGTGCTATTCTATAAATCTTATTACATTGCTTGCATTTTGATATTTGAAAAAGTAAGGGGGCAAACTGTGGACACATGGTCTGGCCCGGCCCGTGAGGTAAAAGCCTAATGATGAAAAATGTCAAGTAAACCCAACTCAGCAAAGAAATTGGATTATGGCCCACTTAATAGAAGCCCAAACACACTCACAACCTAAAACCAAGCCTAACCCACCAGAGGGAACGAAAGCCCAAAAGCCCATTTCGCATAGGTGATGCCTCTACAAGTTTGAACTACAGAGGTAGCGCCTCTTCGGTGAGGTGACGACTCTGTAGCTCTTTGAAAAAATATTAAATGCCAATTAATTACAGAACGTGAGATTCTCCACATTCTGTAACACCTCTCCCCATATTCATAGGGAGAGGAAGGGGCAGAAGAGGAGAATTGGAGAGGTGGAAACCTCTCTATAAAGAGAGAAGAAAATAGAAGAGAAAGAGGAGAGAAAATAAAAAAAAAGAGCAAAAAAGCACTAGAAAAAGAAAATCGATAGGAGTTGGAAAAGAATATCAGAATCCTTATTCAAGCTATTGTGGTAGTTCAGAATCAGACTCTGAGGGTCGAATTACTTTCAGTAAAATTCTTCATCCATTTTCTTTACAATTTTTAATTTCGTAATCTGTCAGAAATTACAAAGGCGACGCCTCTTCATAAAGACGCCGCCTTTGTTTATAAAGGCGTTGCCTACCTTTTAAAATTTTTTGGACCGTTAAACAGCAAAGAGTGCCGCCTCTAGTAGGGGTGAGCAAATATCAGTTTGGTTCGGTTTTAAAAATGTCTAAAACCAAACTGAACCGGACCTATTTTAGTTTAAACCGAACCGAATTATTTCGGTTTGGTTCAGTTATTTTTTCTTTTTTGAATTTCTTTTCACTTTTTTAATTTTGAAATTATTTTATTTATGTAATTTAATAATATTCTAATAAGATTTATAAAATATATTAATGTTAATTTTATTTATTTATTTTTTTTATTAATTTTTTAAAAAATCAAATAAACCAATTCTCTAAAATATATTTAAATATTCTTTGTTAAGATTTTTTTGGTAGTAAATAATTTTATTAAAAGTTTTATGTATTTAGAAACTAATATTATTAATAAAATTTAAAATATTAGTAATAAACCAATCAAACCGAACTATAAATATATATAAAATTTTAGAATATACTCTGAGTTCAGTTCAGTTTGGTTTAATTTTTTTTTTTACTCTAAATACTGAATTAATATTTTTATTTCTTGAAACTGAACTGAACCAGTCGATTCAGTTTTTCAGTTTTTGGTTATTTTTGCTCACCCCTAGCCTCTAGGCGCCTCTATGCCGGTTGGACAACTCCAGGTGGCAGTTCACAGTCCTTTACATTATTTTTTATTTTTATTTAACTGTTTCATAAGAATTTATTTTGCAGATCAGAATTATTGGTGGCTTAATAGCTACTAAATATAGATTTAGATTTCAATTTACTTTTGCTATTTATTTTTATTTTTGTTATAATTAAGTTGTAATTCATTTCTCCTCCCCCACTTCTTTGTGTATGTTTTTATTTAATTATGTTATTATTTGTATTTGCTTGGATGATGCGTGTGAATGAATGGTGAAATTATGGACCCAATTGCATGAAAATGTACTAAATTAACAAATTTGGACTAAATTGTAAAATTTGAAATTTGTTTGGATCAAATACCCATTTTCATGTAATTTAAAGGAGTAATTAAATAATATAAATAATAAAATATGAAACACAAACGGAGGGCGATCACAAGGTCGAGTGGGCTATTCAAAACCCCATACCCAGTTTCCGGACCCAATCTCTGAGGTGGCTGATGGGCTCCCTCCAGGAGATCCAATTGCTGTAAAAGTGTCTCAGATTTCACCTGGGTGACGACTCCATTCTCCAACCAAGACCCATCAAAAGGCTCAAATTTGTATTCCTAGTGGGCTCTGAGCCCGCACAGTGCCGTAGTTGTCGAATATTTGGGCACGCGATGAACCCCACCGCTTACAATATATTTATAATTTTTGTTCAAGAAGTAGTTTATATAATTTATAAATGTAATTGTATATCTGTTTTTTTTTAAATTAATAATTTTAATATAAATAGCAATTAATTAACTATAATTTGTATATTATTCAAATACGAGTAAGGTCTATTATATTTTTTCAAATATGACAAAATATAAATTTATAAGTTTAAAGATAATATTACAGTAAACTAAAATTTTTATTGTAACGCCAGCAAAGTGGGGGCATGTAATTTTATGCATTTCATTTTATATTATTTGATAAGAGTGGATATGATGCATTAGAAATCATTATGCCTGAAGTATATGAATTTCATGCATATTGTGAGTAATTACTTGTTGAATTATATGTGGTCTATAGGGGTATGTAGTGAGAGTGAGATGTTGTTAGATTGGAAATTGGGTGTTGTTTAGGACTAAATTGTAAGAAAATAAGGACTAGAGTGTAGTAATTAGAAGTTCAAGGACTAGATGGGAAGAGTGACATTTCATTAAGGAGCTAAGTGGATATTTGGTAATAAATATCACAAATTTTGCCTCTATCCTCTTCTTCCTCACGTGGCCATGCATAAAATGTTGGTGGGTGAGCTTTTGTTGAACTAGCTAAGTTGCACTCATTTTCTTTCAAAAGGGAACTAAAGATTTGGTGATGAGAGAGAGTGGATTTGGCTGTGGAATTTGGAGTCTAGGCTGGAATTAGCAACCTTCAAGGTTCAAGAGCATCACTTGGTAAGCTATTTGTGTTTTTGATTGAGTTGTGATTAAGTTGGGAGGTTTAAATTCATGCTCTATTTTTACTGAAATTTTAGTCTCCATATTTTTGCTATAACTCGAGCTATAGAGCTCCAAATTTAGTTTTGTTTGATTCTAGAGAAACTTCAGAGAGTCCTTTGTAATTCTCAAGTTTTGAGTTTGAGCTCAAAATGTCGTTTAAATGGTCGAAATAAATTAGACATTTTATTATTCACTTTGTCATTTTGTGTGACCTGATGTTACTATATTTATTATAATTAATCCTCTATAAGTGATAATTAGGTAATTTCAGTTGATATTGAAAGTAGACTCATGTATGAAGAGTTTGTGTAAATTTGGTAATTTTTAGATGTGTGTGTGATTGTAGAGAGTAACATGAACATCATGCATTAAACATGCTAACAGCAGTGCATGTAGGTTGGTTGTGAGTTTTCTTATATTTTGGTTATATAGTGATATCTAGAGTTATAGAACTTCAAATTGTGCAAGGTAAAATGCTCTGGAAACTTCAGAGTGTTTTCTATAATTTTTGTGTTTTGAGGTTTAGCTGATTCTGCTGTTAAGACTGACTGGCAGGGCTTTACATTTTTGTGCTCATACTGTCAACTCTATTTTGCCTGTTTTACCCGAGTTATATCAAAAATCCATAATTAATTCCACACACGTCCAAATCAAGTAATTTTAATTGAGATTTGAAGTAGACTCATAGATATAGCTTTAATAATATTTTCATAATTTTTGGACATGTATGTGAATTATTTGGATATATTAAACTTTGAGCATCTAGTTGTCCTTTTGTGATTTTAGGGTGAATTTCTATGCTTGCTTGTTGAAATTGGCATATAATTGTATGTAGGAGTTAATAGAGCTAGAGAAAACTCTATTCAATAGGGGGAGCTTTTATTTAAGAAGGAGTTGAAGGCTTGAGGTAAGTAATTATTAATATAATGCTTGCATGTAGTAATTTTCAAGTAACTATAGTTATTTAACTATATTGATTTGTGTATGCTATTTAATTGGTAAGACTAATGGATATATATATATATATATATATATATGTGTGTGTGTGTGTGTGTGTGTGTGTGTGTGTGTATGTGTGTGTGTGTGTGTGTGTGATATAATTTTAGTATACTTTTGGTATATTGTTGGTATATGAATGATATATGTGGCATATGATTTTAGTATACTTTTAGTATATGAACGGTATATTCTCCGTTTATGATTGTGTAAGTGGATGTTATGAATATATAAGTGTATAGTGATGAATTGTGATGCACTATGAGAAATGAAAATGATGAAGAATGAAAAAGGGATGTTGAATTGTGATGATATAATTTTACATATGCATTTTGATATGTTGTGTGAATGATTGAAATATATGCATTTGGCATTATGTTGTGAGCAATGTGAGGATGTGAGGAAAATATGTGATTGTGTGTAATGGGAAAGTTGAGTCGGGTGTATAGCTACCCATATGAGAAGTAAGACTGAGCCGGGCGGATAGTCTCACTAATGGCCATTTGATTGATTAAAATATTATATGTGATGGGCAAGCTGAGCCGGGCATATAGCTACCCAAAAATGATATGTGAGAAGTGAGACTGAGCTGAACGGATAGTCTTACTAAAATGGCCATTTGATAAATATTGAAATATGTGAGGAATATAGCCAATGAGGCTAAGTGTGAGGTATTTGTATGAGGAAAGGTCCGGCCGGATACTAACTTGCATAAACATGCATTGTTAAACCATATTTGCATACTTGTTGAATGTGAGAATTATGATGTGAATTGAAATATGAGAATTATATTTGTGGATCAAATGTGAGGATTTTGTTATGGTTTATTGGAATGATGTAACTTGAGGTATTTGAGACATCAACAAATGAGATTTGGTGTTTGTATATATATTTATGGTATTTGAATGTTGCACAGGTTTGTACACGGTCATGTGTTTATTGTAATTACGGTCGTGTGAAAGGCCCGCACATAGGGGTCAAAATGTGTAAGTGCAAGGAAAGAATGCCTAGAAGGCATGCTGACTCGGCATGCATGGCCTCTGTGCCGACTAGGCACGGGAGCACGATTCGGCATCAACATCAGGCGAGTCGGCACCAGCTTCAGCCCGACTCGGCACCAGGGCCCGAGTCGGCACAGGAGGTGACTGTCCTGACTCGGCACGCCAGCCCGAGTCCGCACACTCCTGATTTTCACTAGTTTACTTATTTTGAATTTTTGAGCACCGAAACTTCTTTCCAATGCACTTCTGTGAACTTGAAACCTGAGATTAGCTTGATGGAAATGTTATATTATTAAGGTTTGATGTATAGCAAATTAATTGTATATTTTCCTTAATTATTTCTTGAGAAAAACTATATGTAAACTTATCTTATTAATTGCTTATTGAGTCGCAAGCTCACTCATTTGCAATTATGGTTTTTAGGCTTTGATAGATAGCCTAGCTTGAGGCTTGTTGATTGAAGGCTTGATGTGAGTTTAGTCGTAAGCTCAGGTGGGTCAAAAAGGCAGGCTTGGTGTCAACATCTCCACCCATATAAACATTGATCATTTTGGCATTAGGACATTTTGTATTAAATCATTAGTTATATTTTGATATAAAGTTATGTATGTATAAAATGTACAATGTATATATATAATAAGAGTTTTGTATAAAAATGCATATCTTTCATCAGAAAATTTTTCTTATACCACGTAGTTGTTTTTGTTTAGACACTTGTATATGGTACCTAGAGGGTGCTACATTTATTCTTGAAAAAATATTAATTAATAGAATTATTAATTTATTAAGTATTAATTGTAAGAAAAATAATTGTGTGTGATAATATTGTCCTTTATTTTTATTCAAAAAATATTATAAAATTTCAGTGGTATTTTATTTATTAAATAGCTCATGTACTTTTTATTGATTAAACTATCATGTATTGATTTTTGCCACGTTTTTGTATTAATTATATAAACATTCAATGAACAATTAAAATATGTTAAAATTTTTATAACTATATATTTTTTAATATTGTAAATCTATTAGAAATATATGACATACATCTCAATTAAATAAAAAATATATAATTTTTAAAATTTTTACTAAATTTAATTAAATTATTTTAGCAATTGTATGGATTTATTTGTTAAAAATAAAAATTATAAGAATTAAAAAGAAATATTTTACAATTACAAGGATTAGACTGGATATTTTTTTAACTACCATTATGCTTTCCCGTTTAATAAGGGCTCAATGTGTCGGTAAATAAAAATATAGAGTTGCAATGTGCTGATTTTTTTGTAAGGGGAGGTTGTAACACCCGCCTTAAAACATACGTAAGTATGAAGTATGTAATATATTTTATGCATGCTAGATGGTGGGGTTTAATTAAGTTTAAGATTGTGTTGGAATGGTAGAAAGGGACTAGAGTGTAAGGGCTTGATAGTAGCAA
>CATIWO010321386.1:0-11379 GCA_949673435.1 Macaranga tanarius | reverse complement strand
ACCGGCCGGTTTTGGTTCATTTTATGAAAAAAATCAAATTATGTTAAAAATTCAAAAAATGCAAGTTACAACTCTTTATAAAATTCTACATAATTTTTTCTTACTCGTGGTATATTGTGTTTTCTAAAAAAATATAACTTTTTTACAGTGCGTAAAAACCGAACCAAAAAAACTGGAACCATGAACCGGAATCGGCCCGGAACTGGGGTTAAGCCGGTTCCGGTTCGGTTCCACCTTAGGTCGAACCATGAACCGGCGGTTCCGAACAGAAACCGGCCGGTTCATGAACCGTGGCCACCCCTAACCTAAAGGCTATAATAAACATAGCTAGGATTTGCTCTAATATTATAATATAGGAAATTTAACTTTGGATAGTACTTAGCCTTCATGACTCTAGCAATTAGAGATGTTTGATCTATTAGCAGGTGCCAACCTTGCTTACCAAGTAATATAAGATTAAACTCATGTAATTGCCTGAAACACAGTCCTCCATTCTTCTTCTTGATAATTAGCCTTTTCTAATGCATCAAGTGGATTCCACTTTACCTATTTTTACCTTAGGCCTACAAATAAGAGTTTAACATTCTTTTAAGCTCAGCACAGAGATCCATAGAAATTAAGAAAATACTCATTATAAATGTGGGGATAGCTTGTGCCATAGTTTTAATTAGGATTTTTTCAGATCTTGAAAGAAATTTCTATTTCCAATCATGGATCCTCCTTCAAACCTGCTCTTTAATATAGGAAAAGATTTCCTTTTTGTTCTATCCCACCAACCAAAGGAGACTAAGATATTGGCTACTTAAGATTGCAAGCATCATACCAAGATTAGCACTGAATGTATTGGCACCCACCACTGATATATTTTAACTCATAAATAAAGAAGATTTCTAAAACTTTATAAGCTAACTTGAGGCTTCTGCATAGTTGTTCAAAATATCTCTCACTCTAGAGCTCTCTACTTCATTAGCACGAAAAAAAGAGCAAATAATCATCTATAAATGATAAATGTGTGATCACTAGGGCTGATCGAGCAACTTTGCACCCGTGGATTAGACTGTGGCTAGTATAATATTGAAGAATCACTGAAAGACCTTCACTACATAGGATAAATAGATACGACGATAAGGGATCCCCTTGTCGCACCCTTTTTGAGGAAAAATAGGACCCAGTTCCCTATTGTCAACCAAAATAGAGTATTTCACTGACCAAACACACATTATAACTAGATTAATCCATTTGTATGTAAAACCCAACTTTCACATCATGCCTTAAAGAAAATTGCACTCAATGCGATTGTAAGTGTTGCTAATGTCCACTTTTAGCATAACCATCCCTTCTTTCCTACTCCTTTTTAAATAATGACCAATCTTCATATCTATAAGAATATTAATCATAATTAGGCGCCCAAGGACAAAGGCGCTTTGGGAATTATATGATGGATGGCAAAATTGTCTTCAATATATTCGTAAATGCTTTTGCCATAACTTTATATATGGCATTATAGAGATAGATTGGATGTAAGTCAGTGATAGTTTTAGGATGAGCTTTTTTTGGAATTAAAGTAATGGCGATGAAGTTTAAGTCATCAAGAAGGTACCCTTAGTTTAAGTAGACAAGATAATAATCTATAACTTCTTTTCCCATAATATCCCAAAATTTTTGATAAACTATTAGGTTTAATCCATTAGGACCTGGAGAATTATCTAGGTGCATTGAAAAGGTAGACTCTTTCACTTTAATTATTGTAAATGACTAAAGTAGATCTCTACTTTACTTTATGGATACCCAACTTTACACAAAACAAAGGATAGTGCCTGCATCACCTTTATTAGATGTAAATAAATTTTGGAAATAAGTATAAATAAGAGAGTCTAGACCATCATCCTACATTCTTAACTTACCAGTCTTATCCTTGAGTTGGGAAATAGTATTATTCCTCTTTCTCTCAGAAACAACAATATGGAATAATTGCAAATTTAAGTCATTAGCTTTAAGCTCTAGCTACTTAGAGCTTTGCTTCCAGTATTACTCTTGTTGGTTATATAAATTCCAGAGCTTAGTTTTAGTTTTAGTGAATTATCTTGTTGAATTATAATCACGACATAGCATTAGCTCTCGCAGCTTCCTTTTGCATATATCAATGTTCAATTTAAAATGTTAAGTTCATTTAATACCCCACTTCTTTAGGTCTTCACCACATCAATAGGTCTTTAAGGAAATAGAGCACCCAACTGAATTCCACCAGCTCTTCTTAATTACTTGTTTACATTCCTCTTCACCAATCCACACATTCTCAAAGTGAAATCTTTGCTTTTATTTTTGAAAAGACTCTAGTAAGAGCTATATAAAAAGAGTTGTGTGATCAGAGCAATATACCTTTAGATTCCTTACCTTTGTATGTTGAAATAATTGAACCCAAAAAAAAAGAGGCCAATGCCTTGTTAAGCCATTCCTTCACTTAATTTTCTGACCCTCTACCTCTTTCCCAGATATAAGGGTAGCCCTCTATACCCAAATCTTCCACCGTAGCTCTAAAACCCATAATAAGATGCTTAGGATGTGGAACTTTACCATTCTTGTCTAATTGAGAAAGGAGATCATTGAAATCTCTGATGATACACTAAGGTAAATTAGATTTTGATTTAAGTGACCTCAGAAGCAACCAAGATTTGTTCCTTCTAGTCCTCTTAGGCATCCTATAAAATTCAGTGAGTCTTCATATTTGTAAGTTCAGAAGATGAACATAAACAATAATGTGATTTTGACTTTTTTATTTTCTATAGCAAAGTAATACCTCAATTATGACATCCACTTACTATCACAAATTCACTTGTAAAACTCAGCAGTTGATGAACTGATTCAATTTTACCACTACTAACCATAATTTTTGTTAAGAAGATAAACATTGGCTTTTTAATATATACTAAATCTTTAAGCTCATTTACTATGCTTAGGTTACCTAACAGTTAAATCTTATAATGCTTCTTGGGCTGGGCAAGTCTGCTGAGCTAGACCTGCTTGTTTTAAGTTTTTGGGACATTATTTAAATCCATTATTAGGTTAATGTCAAGCCTATTTGTAGCTCTAACCTTCTTCATAGAATTATTTTCCATACGCCTATGTTTTATATCTGCAATGATCACTTCCTCTTGGATAGAAGTATCCCCTTCAAGGCTATTAATAATGGAATATATGCAAGTAAAGCTGATTTCTTATGACAATCCTACTTAACATCAGACCTTCCAACATTTATACTTCCATGAATTAAAGAATTCCATATAATTAGCTCTTGTACTTCGGTCCTTTCCTTTTTAATATTTATATGTCTTACAAATCTGAGCTCTATCCGACCGCCAACCCTTCTGTTGTACGTAGCCATCTTTCATTAACAACAACAGCTTGGTGTTTTGATGATGCATGAAACCAAACACCATAAGCTCTCTCTCTATAGGTCTTTCATAACAATCATATAGCTTTTCATAAAATTGATCAGAATGGCCAATGAGTACATAAAAAGAAAGCAGAATGTTAGGAGCCTCTTATACTTGAAATTAATCCACACCCAATCACACCTTGCATTCTTAAACTTCATTTTTATTTTTAATGAAACTCAAATATCCATTGAAATTCGAACACGTACGCATTAGTTGTGCCATAAACCTATAAAATTATGAGGGTCTACTTTAATGAAAGTGCTAAGAAAGTTTCCAATATGGACTGCCACCCTCTTCGACATAAAGCTAACAGGAAGATCATAAACCATTACCCAAAATTTAACATGAAATAGTACAACTCTATGGGGTTGTTCTCCCTTCGTCAATCTTTTAACTAGTAAAACATGATTGTCAAATATCCAAGAACCATTGGATAGCACACGTTGCAAATATAGCTTGTGTAAGAACTGGAATATAAATAGATTTAGTGCAAGATAATAAGTACATATACCTTTCACTGAACGCTAAATATAAGCTAGCATATTCTTTATAGCCACCACATTAATAGATTTATTATGAAAATCTTCCAACCAAGCACCATTTATAATGATTTCCATTATCAAGATCCCCTACATTTTTGATAATCAGATCATTGTCTTCTTTTTCTTCTAAAGAAATATTGTTCTATTTGTCCAGAAGTGGCTTATATTTGCTCAATGATGCTATACTCTATCCTCGAGATTTGAGACCCGTGAATTACGTGACTAAACCTTTTCTACCTTGCAATTTTAGCAAGATAAACCCTAACTTATCAACATGATAAGATAATTATGTGTTAAAATTATAGAAATTTACTAAAGGTTAAATGCAAACAAAACTATAATAATATAAAAATAAATTTTAGTCATGTCTAATTTTGTAGTTGTTATTATAGATATCTTTTTTTTTCTTAATTTATCATTTTTTAACTTTTTTTTATCTCATACTTTCTAATATCTATTATATTCTTGAGAAATTGCTCCACCAATTTCTTCCACCAACTGCATATATTAACTCCTAACTAAACAACTCAATCTATCATTATACGGGTTAAATATACCGGTGGTCACTAAACTTTGCACTTGTTTCATTTTGGGTACTGAACTTTAATTTGGTTCATAGAGGTAACTTAACTTTAATTTTATTTTATCCGGTAGTTACCCGATGCCGGAAGCCGAATATTCTTAGAATATTCTGGTTATTTTGGTGACTAAAATGAAATCAATTAAAGTTTAGTACCCAAAATAAAACAAGTGCAAAGTTCAGTGACCACTGATATATTTAACAACTAGAATATTCTCAGAATAATTGGCTTCCGGTACCGGGTAACCACCGGATAAAATAAAATTAAAGTTGGGTTACCTCTATGAACCAAATTAAAGTTTAGTACCCAAAATGAAACAAGTGTAAAGTTTAGTGACCACCGATATATTTAACCCATCATTATATATTACCTATAATTAACAATTAAATATTTAATTAAAATATGTGTTTTAGGTGTTCGGTCTATTCCATGTCATAAGAAATATTTAGGACTTCCCACTTATTTTAGTCTTTCGAAGAAGTAGATATTTGCTTTTCTTAAGGAAAGAATTTAGAAGAAATTGCAAGGCTGGAAAGAAAAATGTTTATCCTCAGCTGGTAAGGAGGTTTTAATTAATTCAGTTATTCAGGCTATCCCTAATTATATCACAAGTTGCTTTGCTCTCCCTTTATCTTTTTGTGAAGACTTGCAGTACCTAATTAATAACTTTTGGTGGGGAGGTGCTCATGATAGTAGGAAAATTAATTGGCTATCTTGGGATCAATTAGCTAACTCTAAGAGGTTATGGAATGGGATTTCATAATCTACATGATTTTGATATTGCCTTGCTAGCAAAGCAAGGGTGGTGGTTGCTTCCTAATGAGACTTCTTTATATGCTCAAATATTTAAAGCAAAATATTTTGCTAGATGCTCTTTGTTATAGGCTCATAAAGGATATCAATCTAGTTATTTATGACGCAGTATAGTTAAATCTCTGCCTTTGCTTCAAAGCAGGTTGTGTTGGCATGTAGGTAATGGTAATTTTGTTCTTATTTGGTAGGATGCTTGGATTCCATCTTTTAATAAGTTATGACCTTTAGTACCAAAGATTCTACCAGCTAATACTTATGTGCAGAATTTAATTAATTTTGAATTTGGTGGTTAGAATCGATCCTTAATCAAAAAGATCTTCTTGCCTTTTGAAGCTGAGGCAATATTGAAAATTCCTCGTAGTCATCATTTTTCGGCGAATCGATTATTCTAGAATCATACAAAAAAGGCATTTATAGTGTCAAGTTGGGCTGTGATACTTTGAGGCAGTCTCATATTTCTACTAAAAATGCTTCTTCTTTGTTAATTGATGCTAATCCAATCTGGTGAAAGGTATGGTATATGAATGTTCAACCCAAGGTGCGTGTATTTTTATGGAGGCTTCTTAATAATCTTCTACTACTGGATGATATACTATTGAGTAGAGGTATACAAATTCAAAATTGCTGTCATTTTGTGGTGAATGTCCTGAATCTAATATTCATTTATTTAAAAATTATGATTGGGTCCGTGGTATTTGGCTTTCCTCTCCTCTCACTCTGAGAGTTGATTGGTTTCATCATAATTCTATGGCGGATTGGTTTAAGCAGCTTTTACAAGTTCTAGGTTTTGACAACATAGAGAAAGTAGCCCGCATTATGTATTCCATCTGGTATGCCAAGAATCAACTGGTGTATGAAGGTATGTTCATGGAGCCCTCTATAGTTTTGGCTCAAGCTATGCATCAGTTATCTTCGTTTATGGCATCCAAGGTTCTATCTACTTCGTCTATTTTGAATTTTATTGGAGTGTCAAGATGGATTTTGCCTTTACCTGGGCTCTTAAAGTTGAATATTAATGTTGCATTCCCGACAAATAATGGAGGTATGGGTTTAGATGCTGTAGTTTGGGATTGGCAAGGTAACATCTTGATGTCTGCTGGCAAACCTAGGAATGTAGGCTTATTGGTGGAGATGGCTGAAGCGTCAGCTCTCTCATGAGAGGCTGATTTTCATTATTTAATTGCTGAATTTGACTATTTTATTATAGTTCAGAGGCTCCAGTAGCAAGATGATAATCCATATGTCTTTAGTCTACTGATTGTTGTTTCTTCAAAATTTTATGTTATTTCTTTCGATCATGTGTTAAGATCAGGTAATAGGTTAGCTCATAGTCTTGCAAAGTAGACTCTCTTACTTTCGAAGGAAACTGTAACACCCATCCTTTTTTATACATATTTAATACGTATGTATTACAATTTATGCTTTTGAGATAGTGGACTTTAAATGAGTTTGATTTAATGTATGTGGTTGTAGAGAAGGGTATATTTGTAAGGTAAATTTAGAGTTCTTTGGCTAAATAGAAAGTTGAGAATTTATTAAGTAATTAACCTAGTTCATTAAGGGTGTGTAGAGATGGTTGTGATATTTGTATATATATATTAATATTATATTTGTGGTAAGAGATAATTATTGATTATTATTATTATATTATTATTATTATTAGTGTAGTATGTAATTATGAGGAAGACTTTGGGAAAAGGGTAATTGGCAATTTTTGATTGGTTGGGTATAGTTGTGTATATGTGTGTGTGTGTAAAAGTGAAGGAAGTGTAAAGAATTGGGGTAGAAGAAGAAGAAGAAGAAGAAGAAGAAGAAGAAGAGAGATTTTGGGAGGATTTTGGTGGGATTTTAATCTTGCTCTAGCTAGCAATCTTTTGCCTTAGGAAGATTTGGGAGGTCTCATATGCATTGAAGTCCCATTTGGTAAGATTTAATTGTGTTTTTATTTGTTGTAGTCGTAGACCTCTGATTTGAGCATGGTTTAATGTTCTGGAAACCTCAGAGTGTCCTCTACAACTTTTATGTTTTGAGGAAAAGCTAATTCTGCTGTTAGTTCTAACTGGCACGACTAAATATTTTCTTGCTCAACCAGCCAACTCTATTTTTCTGTTTTGTCCGGTTTTACTCAAAAATTCATATTTAATTCCATAGGTGTCGAAATTGAGAAATTTCAATTGAAATTTGTTGTAGACTCATTTAGCTAGTCTCAGTATGAATTTCATAATTTTTGGACTTGTTTAGAATATATTGGGGCACATTGAACCTAGAGCATGATATGGAAATTAGTTGCATTTAGTTGAGTTTAAGTGCTAGAGTTTTGTTAGTGACGTGATTTGGATATATGAATGTTGTGTAGGCATTGATAAGGATAAAAGTGATGCAAATCAATAGGTAAGCTTCTATTTTGAAGGAGTTGAAGCACTTTAGGTAAGTAGCTATTGTTATATATAATAATGAGATGTAAGGATATGTAGTATTGTCAATTAAATATTATTATTATTTTTATAATTGATAAATTAAGTATTGTATGTGAACAATAATACTTGTAAGATATATCAAATAAATATATGGAGAACTTAGTTTGAAACATGTACTAGCATTTAAAGGAAATGCATATGGATGAATTATGAATATTGAGTTGTGGTATGGAATGTGAAAATACTATGGTATGCTACGACGTGATCAATATTTACATACTAGAGTGAGGTATATATTGATGAAATTGTTGTGAGTTATATAGTTGAATGTAGTAAATATGAAATGTGATGGTATTAAATTTATGGTAGTAAGTGTATATGTATTGTAAACTTGAGTTGGCCATTGGATATAAATGATGTTATATCTGTGAGTAAATATGGATGTAATGTGTGATGAACATGTCGATTGGCTAAGTGACAGTCGACTATGTTCAATGTGATTAAGTCGATTGGCTAAGTGACCGTTGACAGTGAAAAATGATAAATATGTCGATTGACTAAGTGACCGTCGACTATGTTCATTATGATTAAATCGATTGGCTAAGTGAATTGTTGAGTATGTTGATTGGCTAAGCGACTATCAACATACGTGAATTGTTGATTATGTCGATTGGCTAAGTGACCATGGATAGTGTGAAATATAATTAAGTCGATTAGCTAAGTGACCATCGACTCTGTGAATTGTTGATTATGTCGACTGGCTAAGTGACCGTCGATATTGTGACTTGTTGAATATGTCGATTGGCTAAGTGACCATCGACATGGTAAAAGATACTATATTGATAATGATATTTTGTGAATGATGAGGATACTGAATGGTGAACATGATAAGTATCCTTGCATTTATGCTTATTCATGATATGTTAATTGGGTTGTATAAAATGTGAAATGTGAATATAATGTGGTGAAGGAAGGATTTAGTTGAATTGAGTATACATTGAGTATACTTTTGGTATATGTTTGGTAATATTATAATATTATAGTATGTTACGTGTACTTAATATTGGCATACTAAAATGAAGTTGATATATGTGATAGTATTGATTTGTAAGATTATATGCGAGGAATGTTTATCCAGATACTAACTCATGCATTATCGCATTATATGTGTTGAATGTGGATGAATGTGAGTTGTAATTAAGAGGATTGTTTGAAATGATGAGGTTTGGTATGTATGAGACATAGGGGTGGCCACAGGCCGGTTTTGGCCCAAAACCGAACCAAAATTGGCCCGGTCAAATCTAGAACCGGGCTGAACCAGCTCTGAACTGAGGGTGGGACCGGTTCAGGGCCGGTTCCATAATTCTGGAACCATGAACCGGTAGTTTTGGTTCTGAACCGGCCAGTTCAGGTTCGGAACCAGCCAATTCTGGTTCATTTTATGAAAAAAATAAATTATGTCAAAAATTCAAAAAATGCAAGTTACAACTCTTTATAAAATTCTACATAATTTTTTCTTACTCGTGGTATATTTTATTTTCTAAAATAATACAATTTTTTTACAATGCGTAAAAACCGAACCAAAAAAACTGAAACTATGAACCGGAACCGGCCGATTTGGAACCGGCCTAGAACCAGGATTAAGCCGGTTTTGGTTCAATTCCACCTTAGGTCAAACCGTGAACCGGCGGTTCCGAACCAAAACCAGCCGGTTCATGAACCATGGCCACCTCTAATGAGACACCAACAATGTTATTTGAATGAGTTTGAATATGTTTAGAATATATTGTTGTGGAAGGATTGTTATGCTTTGATGAAAAGTTATGTGCTTTGACATCACAACCCACTTCAAGGGTATTTTTTTCAATTCATATAAATAAATTTTGCCTAAGTGTCTTCATAAAAGTTGTAGTCCTCTGAGTTAGCTTTCTATAGCTTTTTGAATCACTTGAATCCGAGTTCGGTAGAGGGAGTTATAGCCGAAAAAGTGCGACATAATTTGAAAGGTCGGGTCGTACTAAATGTGTCGACTCAGGCACGGCCATGCACCTTTTTGGCACGGCCGTGCGGACCCAGAGGTGAGAAATTAAGCCTCAGGCATGGCCGTGTGCATTTCTTGTATGGCCGTGCGCAGCCTACTTGCAGAATTATAGTATTTTGACCATAACTTGAGCTATAGAGCTTCAAATGAGGTGTGGTTTGATGCTACAGAAACTTTAAAGAGTCCTCTACAATTCCATATTTTGAGATTGAGTAGAATCTATCTTTAAGATTCTCAAAATGAGCTAGATGTTTTATTGCCCACTTACTCTTTCTTCATGCGGACTCTTGTTTGCACTCGATGTAGTGCCGATGGTTATGGATCTATATGGTGATTTTTTATGGACTTGGTAGAGTTTTGGAAGACTATATTATGATCATCATAATGTGTCTTATGTATGTGATTATATACTTCATTAAATCAACTCGTATGTAATGGGTATATGTGTAATATTGTATTTATAGCTACTTACTGAGTATCAAACTCACTTCCTTGCATTTATATGTTTCAGAGAATAGTTAGACAAAGCTCAGGGTTACATTTGCTAATGATCTCAGGTGGGCCAGAGGCGAGCTTGGTGTAGTTAGACGCCATTCTCATTTGCATAAGATATATTGTATGTGCATGTTGTAACTATATATGATGAAAATATTTTAACCATGTATAATAAGAATGCTATTGGGTAGAAATTGTAATTTACATGAGTAAACACATGTGAGTTGATGTATATGTATTTTACATATTAAAAAAAAAATCTTATGCCACGCGTATAGTATGTGATATTATGGAGTGTTACAGAAACTATTCTGATACAAGAAGCCCCTAGTTGTGTTTTGAATGTAGTTTCAAATGATTTTGTCTTCTACTTAATTTTAAGGGTGAATTACTATTTACCCCTGTGATTTGTTATATTATACTACTTGGTCCTTAACATTTAAAATTTATATTATCTCCCTTCTATTTTGCATAATTATACTATTTACCTCCTCCGTTAAATTTCCGTCATAATTTCCATTAGTTGACAAAAAAATTATACTATTTGCCCCCTCTCTATGATTATATTATACTATTTAACCCCTCAAAATTTTGAAATTATATATTTTTATTGTTAAACTAATTTTCTCAAAAGTTTACTATAAAATGATAATTATATTATTTAAATAAAAATATAAATTTCATAATTTTAATTTTATATAATTAAAATTTTAATTAAATGCTAATTAATTAGTATTAGTTTTAAAATATTTCTATTCAAATATTAACTTAAAATATTCATGTTACATTAAAAATGTAATCAAATTAATTATCTTTTTAATTTTAAAATCTAATTATTTATTTGAATTTTTAGTTTCAATCATTGGGTATATGCATCAAATTATTTAAAATTATTAATTTTGTTCATAATACATTTTATATATTCAACAATTTAAACTAATAATTCAAATAAAAAACAAATTGTGAAGTTTAAAAGAAGTTAAAAAGAAAATATACTTTTTTAATTTTTTATGAAATATAAATATTTTGGTTAACATTTAAGTAAATATATTT
>CATIWO010321374.1:0-13579 GCA_949673435.1 Macaranga tanarius | reverse complement strand
TATAGAAAAGGCCAAATTTAATTCGGTTGTGGATGGTGCATGGGTTTCTTCCATCAAAAAAAATAAAATAAATAATGGTTAGGAGATGGCTAAAGTGCCAAATTGCTCCCTAAAATTGGATGCAATGAGTAACCAGAACATAAATTAATTTTTTGACTAGTTAATTCACTAACTTGGCAAAATTAATGAGCCCAAATTACCTTTTCAAAAAAGTTTCACCTAAAAAACATTTCGTTTAACTAATTCACCCCAACACTTTTACAAATTAACTAATTCGGTGAAATTTAACAAATTTTAAAACATGCAAGACATGTATTAGCAAAAATTAAATTTATAAATTAAATAAAATTCCTTATCTTTTTAGGAATGAACAATCAACTTCAAAAATAAAAATAAAATATAAAAATTAATTTATTTTTACTTTTTTACGAAAAATCAAATCAACATGATCAATTATTTTTTAAAATTCAAAACTAAAAAAATTAAGTTGTACCTACTCAACTTTTTAACTATAACTGAATTGTACTCATATACATAATTAAATAATTAGGCAAGTAGTTTTAGAAAAACTATTAAATTTAATTTTTTATTTTTTTTTTTACATACTTAGGTACTAAGAGATATAAAAATATGTGAGTATAATAAGAGATTTGAGCATCAAAAATTTTAATTATATATAAATCATAAAATACTATTTTTGACATTTTAATTTTCAAAGTTTTCAATTTAATTCAATTTAAAGCATATGTTCACCTTAAAGAAATAGGGAAAGAAATTAGGGGAAAAAAAAAAAAGAAAGATCTTATTTTAAAATTTTTTTCTAAAATTTAAATTTTAGAATTATGTGTCTTATATATTTTTGAATTTAACATAAATTAAACATGATTACTAATTTATAAAATATTTTGAGTGAATTAGTTAAAAATAATAGCTTTGGGGTAAATTAAATTTTATTAGAAAATTTATTTGAGCTAATTGGAATTTGTCAATTTAGTAAGCTAATTGGTCAAAAAATTAATTTATGGGTTGATTGCTTATTACATCCAAGTTTAAGAGGCAAATTGGAAGGTTAAGCATTAGGAAGTTATTAGCTGTTGTTATTTCAAAAATTTATATTTTAAATATTTCTTCCAGGATCGATTTTAAAAAATTTGTTTGCAATGTTAAATGTAAGATATTTGATCTAATGCGTAATCTTACAACATCGTTTACATAAAATGAGAGCTCAATATTATAGAAGCTAAAAATTTTCAAATTGTTCGACATTTGTTATTTTGTGACTCCAATTCACTTAATGAGGTACTCCCAATAATATAGGAGTGAGCATGGGTCAAAAAATTTAAAAATTTAAAATCTTTAAAATCATATCAAATTTTAGGAATTTCAAAAATAAAATATCCAATATTATATCAAATTTAAAAATTTTCGTATCAATACCATCCCATTTTTTGGGATAGTTTGGTTGGAAGATTTTTTTTTTTTTTAAAGATTATTGTGGTACAGTTCAAAATAGGAATTTGGGATTTCAATACATCCATCTAAAATGTATAAATAAAAATACATAATAAATTTATCATACAAAATTGGAAATAATAACATTATTTTTTTTCAAACAATTAAATTTAAAATCAATAAAATCTAAAACAAATGAAAAATTAATTTAATAGATTATAATATTTGAAATTGTAAAATGTTAATTTTTTTTATTTTCATATTTTAAGTTTAAATTGAAATATAATGGACATTCCACATTTTTTCTTGTTAATTAAATGATTTGAAAATATACGATATTAATTTTCTTATTTTTATATTTTATGTTTAAATTGTAATATCCACATTTTTACTTGTTGATTGAATAATGAATTGTTAATAATTTATTTATGATATTTTAAATATAAACATATTTATTTTTAACATATATTATTGAACATATGTTACTTAATATATATATATTGGTTTACAATATAATGAAAAGTATATAGTTAAGTTCACCAATATTCTATTAATATTTTTTCACATTATTTGTTAAATTAATATCCAGTACTATATTTAGTTTTTGTTTCGGTACGGTTTCAGTATTGTTCGCTACGATTTTCAGTTTGATTCTTTTATAAAGATCTAGTATCATACCAAATTAGTCATACAATTTAGTTCAATTTGGTTTAGGGTTAAAATTATTATTATTATTATTTTTTTGAAACTGAAGGAAACTTTTATTTCAAATCAAAGAACAAAGCATCATGAATGAAAGGAGGAGGCTTATTAAGCCACTCTAAAGGACCAGTCAAAGAAGCAGATGCCCTCGCTAACTGGTGGGCAACCTGATTCGCTGATCGTCTAACGAAAGAAATCCTAGAAATTGAGATTTCACTTAGAAGTGTTTTACAGTCCTCAACTATATTACCAAATAAAGATCTGTCTTCTGTTTTAGCTGTGACCACATGTACCACCATCAAGGAGTCTAGCTCGATTGCAACAGATGGGAAATGGTGGAGCTTTAGCCAACTCAGTGCCTTACGAAGACTCATTGCCACCGCCGGATCCATCGAAGGCCAAGGGACAACAGAAACTCTCGCAGCACAGAACTGACCATTCGAATCACGAACTATAAGCCCAAAACCAAACTTCTTAGAAGAAGAAAAAACTGCTGCATCTACATTACAAGTAACAACACCCATAGAATGTCTAACCCAAACCATCGAACCTTGATCCCTCGAAACGAAGCGCTGCGCTGGACCAGCTTGCTGGGCAATAATCCATTGATTGAGGAATGCCTGAGCCCCATGAATGTTATAAATAACATTCCTTCTGTTTGAGTTCCAGACGAGACCATTTCTGTTATTCCAAATAGACCACAATATGACAGCAGTTAAACAAATATCCTCCGAAGAACACCTATCTAAAATACTACACCACTACTCACACAAAGACAGAGAGACAACAGGGGACCAACCAATAGGAGAAGCCTGCCATACCTCAACAGCCATTGGGCAAGTCACTAAACAGTATAAAATAGACTCCCCTGCATGACTACACATAGGACAAATATTAACAGCATTCACCCTACGCGAATATAATAACTCCAAGACAGGTAAGCATCCCACACAAGCTCACTATACAAACATCTTTATCTTCGGAGGGATTTTCAAAACCCAAGTTTGAAACCACATCCATTGCTTTCGAGCATTAGGCTCCACAAAAAAAGACTGAGATAAAAGCCGATATCCACTGCGGACATAGTATATACCTTTATGATCCGAATTCTAGTACTACCCATCCTTCCTCTCCCTCAAGCTCAAAGGAATGGAAAGTATGAGTTGTTGGTCTCTTACATAAAATAAATCCGAGATGATGTCAGTGTCCCAACCTCGACTATCTTCTATCATAAGAGAACTCACCTTAGCATTCTTGAGTCCTTGACTAATAGCAGAAGACACCCGACCTGACATAGCATCTGGAAGCTAAGTATCTTTCTAAATATCGATACTCGAACCATCTCCAATCCTCTTCCTGCAACCCTGAATGAGTAAACCTTGGGCTGCCATGATACTTCTCCAGACATACAATGGATTATAACCCATTTTAGCTTCAAGGAAGGAGCACCTAGGATAATTCCGAGCCTTAAACAAACGAGCTACTAGGGACTCTGGATTAGTAAAAAAATGCCAACCCTGCTTCCCCAATAGTGCAATATTGAACTCGCGAACTCTACGAAAACCCAAGCCGCCTATCTCCTTCCTTCTACATAATTTATCCCAAGCCATCCAGTGAATACCCCGCTTATTAGACTGATTGTTTTGCCACTAGTAGGCATTCAGGGTCCGTTCAATCTCTGAACAAATCTCAGCAGGGAGTAGGAAAACACTCATAGCGTAAGTAGGCACAGCCTGTGCCACAGTCTTAACTAAAATTTCTTTACTTGCCCGCGAAAGAAATTTATTCTTCCACCCCTGAACTCTAACACGCACCTTCTCTTTTATAAATTCGAACACTTGTCTTTTATTATGCCCAACAAGAGATGGTAAGCCTAAGTACCTCCCCTGATTGTCCGAAAGAGGCACGCTGAGCAATTCACAAATTTGATGCCGAATGCTAACATCTGTATTTGAACTGAACGGAACAGAGGATTTTTGAAAATTAATAAGTTGACCCGAAGCTTTTTCATAGGCAGTGAAACACTCTAAAATCCGATAGCACTCATTTTCAGTGGCTTTAAAGAAAAAGAAACTATCATCTGTAAAAAATAGATGACTAATTACCGGGGCCCCTCTAGCTATTCTACAACCATGAATTAAGCAATGCCTTTCATATTTCTGAATCATAGAAGAGAGACCTTCTGCACAAAGTATGAATAAATAAGGGCTAAGAGGATCGCCCTGTCTAAGACCACGGCCAAGTACTACCGGACCCATAACTCTCCCACTGCAAGCAATGTTGTAACGCACTGAAGAGACATATAATATAACGAGACGAATCCATCTTTCAGAGAAACCCATCTGCATCATAATGTGTTATAAAAAACTCCATTCAATCGTATCATAAGCCTTGCTCATATCTATTTTTAATGTTGCAAAACCCTCCTTACCCTGTGTTTCCCTTTTTAAAAAGTGAGCCACCTCAAAAGTAACCAGAACATTATCAGAGATAAGCCTACCTGGGATAAACGCGCTTTGAGACTCAGCGACAAAACAAGGTAGAAACTTCTTAAGGCGATTAGCTAGAACTTTCGTTACAACCTTCAACAGAACATTACATAACAAAATTGGCCCGAGGTCACCCAAACACTCTGCCTTATCCTTTTTGGGAATAAGGATAATTGTTGTATCATTTAATCCTTCTGGCAAAGAATAACTACTCAAATAATGTAACACCGAACTAACCATATCAGATCCAACAATCTCCCAAAAATGCTGATAGAACACGGGATTCATCCCATTGGGGCCAGGAGATTTATCAGGATGCATAGAGAACACAACTTCCTGAACTTCTTTCACTGTAAACTCTGCCATTAGCTCTTCATTTTTCTATTAAGAAACACAATGTCTAATTGAATTGATAATACCATTCTTTTTCGACCTCACAGAACTAAACAGAGAATTAAAATATTCCAGAATATGATCTTCAAGGCCATTACCCCACGAATACCAATTTCCATTCTCATCTCGAAGCTGGAGGATATTATTCTTCTTTCTACAATTAGAAACAGCAACATGAAAATACCTTAAATTTCTATCACCCTGTTGAAGCCAGAATTGCTTTGCACGCTGCTTCCAAAAATCATGCTGCTGTCCAAGGAGTTTCACATATTCCTTACGAACTACCTCAAACCGGTCCACTAAGCTTGCATCAACACAACCATAAAGCCTAGACATTTCATCTCTACAACCTTTAATACTGCTCTTAAAAGATTTAAAAAGATTCACACCCCAGTCTCGTAAATCTTCACCATATTTAACAAGTCTAAGCTGTATAGGCAATGATTTAGACACTTCCCAGCGGGTAGCAATAACACCTCTACAACCCGATTCCTGAATCCAAGCATTCTCAATCCGGAAACTCTTTTGTCTCACCACAAAAAACTTAACAAGAAACTGCAAAAAAATGGGAGAGTGGTCAGAGCTCACAGCGCATAGATGGTAAATTTTGGCGTTTGGAAATACACGACGCCAACTTTCAGATCCAAGAGCTCTATCCAAGCGCTCTTCTACTCAATGGTCTGAACCTCTTCCTCGTTCCCACGTGAATGGGTGCCTAATATAGCCTAAATCATACAACCCACAATCTTGGATCGCAGCTCTAAAACCTTTACAAAGCCAGCTAAGATGAGGAATATTGCCTCTCTTCTCATTTGATGACACCAGATCATTAAAGTCACCAAGTATAACCTACGGGAGAGAAGATAGAGTAGCCAAATCTCTGAGAAGGGACCATGAATCCTTTCTTCGACTGCGTTTTGGGAAGCCGTAGAACCCAATGAGCCTCCATTCCCCAATGTACGATACACAAACCCTTGCATCTATAAAATTCTCTGATGAGCTGAGAATTAAAACTTAAACGCTGTCCTTCCAAAGCAGAGCGATTCCGCCCCTATGTCCATCTCTATGCATAGCAAACAGATCATCAAACCCAATCTGCTTCGCAACACAACTCAACCTATGCTCATCAATCATAATTTCCATTAAAAAAAATATTGGGCCGCTTTGTAAGAACTAAGTCCTTAAGAACTTGAATTGTCTGTGGGTTCCTAAGCCCACGACAATTCCAAGATATGGTACTCATTTGGCTCGGTGGGGCTGGAGACCAGAGCCCACCTTCATTAAGTTTTTTGGACCATTCATAGCTTCCTCATCCCCACTTAGCTGAATCTCTTCGGTACTGGCTATATCCACGTCAAATCTTCTACGTTTCGGATCCACAATCACACTCCCTTCATTACTGATAATCGCTTGATTATAGTCAGCACCTTCCTTTTCCTTCCCCTCTATTAATGGATTTCCCAAATTAGTCCCATGATTTGGTAAACTAATTTTCTTTCCTCTAGTCCCATGATCCCCGCTTATCCCTCCATTAATCTTGCCTCTTTCCTTATCTGATATTTCCAAATCCACAATCATCCTGCTATCATCACTAGCCACCTTACCAGCCACTATAGACGGCGGAGCATCACGAAGCCATCTTTCTCCCTCCACCACATTCTTATTTTAAAATGAGACAACAAGCCAGTCACCTCATAAGAATGCTGGTTCTGTACCTTGGTGATCATATAGTTTCTCATAAAATTTATCTGTGTGACCAATAATGCCACAAAAATAATAAAATTTTGGCATCCTTTCATATTTAAAATTGATCTAAGTCCACTCTCCACTGCCTTCTTCAGTTTCATCCTCTTCACCAGTAATCGTACGTCAATTTGCACTCAGATACACATAAAAGTCTTCTATATACCAGTAAAATTATTTGGGTCCACTTCAATATAATTCCCCACATAATTCCGTTCTGACATACTTCTATATTAAAAAGCTCCACCTCTGCAGGTTGTTCATGCTCCTCCAGTTTCTTGGTCAAAAGAACATGCCTGTCAAAAGACAATGGACCTCCCTTTATTACCCGCTGCAAATCCCTTTCATGGAAGAACTGAAAGATAAACAGATTTGGATTCAGGCTTTTGATACATATCCCTTTCACTAGTTTCCATAATGAATCCATCATACTCCTCACAGCCACGAAGTCAATACTCTTATCCGTTAGGAATCGGCCTATAAGACATATTTTAAAAACCTGCTGTTCATTATCTCCATTCTCATCGTCAAACTCCACTCCTCCCCTTTTTTCTTCCTCTAACGTTAGATTCGCATAGAAAGTATTTAGATCTCCTACATTCTTACTACTACTTGCCATCATACAAGGATATCTCAGGAACAAGACTGACAAAACTATCGAAAACCAAGCAAAACTTGTCAATAGACAAGACTGTCAACGCTTATCATTAGAGACAAGACTTAACTTCATAAAACTATTTATTTGTATTTTAAAAAGAACAAAGGTGTTAAGATTTATGATTGGCCCTGTCGATTAAAAAAATGAAGTTGGGTTAAAATTATTTAGTTTAGTACAATTTTAATATTTTTTAATTCAGAATTTCAATTTAGTTCGGTATTTTTACCGTCCTGTGCTTATCTCTAATGTAATGGTTGAATACATAGTTTCACCCCTGAATTTTACACGATTAACCTTTGACATCCTTAACTTTTATTATTTTTTATTCAACCTTTAAACTTTTATTTTGAATATTTTCCACCTTAAATTTGTACTTTTTAATTCTACTCATACAATATCAAAATAGATAAATATTTGAGTTCAAATGATTTTAAATATATAAAATGCTAAAAAAGTAGTTTCAAAATTATAAAAATAAAATTCAAAAAAAATATAAAAAGTTGAAAAAAATTATTTTTAGTTATATTATTTCTTTTAATCAAACATTATGTTAGTCCATATAAGTTTTTTTTTTTGTGTTTATATCAATTTTAATTTATAAAATACACTAATTTTATATATTGTATAGATTAAATAAGTTCAAATTAAAATAAAAATTTAAAAGTTGAATAAAAAATAGTAAAAGTTAAGAGTGCTGAAAATTAATCATGTAAAATTTAGGGGTGAAATTATGCGTCTGGCCTTCCCATAATCTTATATTATGTGTAATGATAGAATCTTACATTAGTTAGGAGTCGAGAGATTTAAGTACTTATAAATTTAGGATTTTTTCTCTTTTCATTACACTTCTCTAAGAAGAAGAAAATTAGTCAAACCAAATTAAAATGGATAATTTTTTTTCAGACCGACGCAGTGTGTAGCATAATTAATCAACACACAATTGATTAACTAGGATAAACAATCCTCAAATCTAGAAACTCAATTCTTAAAATGTGAAAACTAAGGCAAGGCTTCAATTGACATTGATAAAATTGATAAAAGTCTACTCTAAAACAACTATTTATATTCTAGGCATAGCATGGGTAAAATAGGAATCAAAATAATTATCCCAAACAACTAAATTAAATAAGAAGAAATCTGAATAATTAAATATCAAATATTTTCAACGCATGGCTATGTTGAAATGACTCACAGCCGTGCACATCTGATGGCCCGCAATTCGCCCTCTCAGACACAGCCTTGCAAACAATGCACAGAATCGTGTCTGGTTCTAAATTGTTCACCCTAATTTAAACAGTTTCAGACACAACTGTGCAAAGAACTTGCACAGTCATGTGCTACTCCCATATGCCCATTGACGATTTTCGTCACTAGATATAGACCTTGCTATGGGAGCAAGATGATATTCTCTATTAAGCTCCTCGTTTCGAGAGCTCTAATAATGTCAATCCCAGAGTGTTTAGGAGTCGAAGGACTTAATTCTTATAATTCTAGAAACTTCATGTTAGCGTTGATATGATTAAAAGTTATTAATATTACATAAGATAAATTGTCATAAAAAATTTTACTAAGTTATTGTAGACATATAAATTTTCAAAACCTATTAATAAATTTGGGTTTGTCTTATTAGGCCAACAAGCTTATTTAATGATTATTGCGCTAGTCAAATCAAGTCCAATAATAATATTAAAAAAAATATTTTCAAGAAATATAAAATATATATTATCCTCTATATATGGTAAAATATAAACGAAATATATAGAAAATATAAAAAAAATAAAGAGTGTATATTATTCTCTAATAAAATAGGGAATATATATATATATTCTTTCCCTACAAGAAAATACCATAATTGCACCTCCTTAAATCCTCTATAAATAGGAGTGCTTGTGGTTCATTTGGGAACAAGAATTCAAGAGAGCCAAGATGCTGAGACTCTACTACCAAAGCTATGCAGATTTCTCTTCAAACAACCAAAGCTCTACAGATTTCTCTTCAAACAACCAAAGCTCTAGCAATTCAAAATCAAATCAAGGATCTTCACAAGATTGCTCCAAAGCTCGTCATTGATCCAACTTGTCTTCTTCATCAAATCGAAGGGGTTTTCTACAATGGATTCAATAACAAGCCTTTTGTGCCCTTGATCCATTATCAACGGAGGAAAGCATCAAAGGATTTAGTCTCTACACTTGTAGAGATTGCATTAGAGATTATACCCCTTTTCTTATTATTAAATTTTGATATTTGTTATTACTTTTCTTGTTTTTAAATTTTAGGATAAGAAATGTATATTAACAAATTTCTGGCACGCCTAGTGGGACATCTTAACCTTTCATCTCTTTCCTTCATAAATCTTCTCAAAGTTTAACAATCAAGATTTGTGGCTTCAAGAAACAACAATCACCAATCCAAAGCACCCACCCGCTTCACCATACAAGGCACTACTGATGCTGGCCCGAAAGCCATCATCAAAGAAAGATTGATTGAGGAGATTTATGCACGCACTCTTCCTCTGCTTCAAGATGTGTTTATCTTACCACCATCAATTAAAGAAGTGGTATCTCCCACTCAATCCCTACTAAAAACTAAGGAGAATCCTGATTCACCATTGGATAAGGATGTTGCTTATGGTGATGGTGTGCCTATCTCTCCCCACAGGACTTTATCTCCAAATGACTCTTCTGATGTCATGAGTGTTATGATGACAAACACTACCTCTTTGGAGGAACAAGTTGCCAAGATGAGTAAAATCTTAGAAGCCCTTACTGATTCAATCAAAGAGAAGGATGAGCAGATTGCCTCTTTAATGAAGAAAGTTGATGGTTTGACTAACAAAGGAGTGGTGGTTAATAGCAATCCACAACAAGAGACCAAAGAAGTTATGCAAACTCCTACTACTGTTGATGGTTCCATCTCTGGTGTAGCATCAAGGCCTACCCAAGTGATTACTAATGTGTCTATAATTGCAGATGAATTGAAAGATCTTGTCAAGGAAGATGTGAAAGGTCAAGTGGAAAGTATCAATCAACCCTCCTACACGTATGCCAAGCCATACTCTCAAAGGATTGATCTCATGAAGATGCCTACCTATAGCACCCTCTAGGTACCATATATAAGTGTCTAAGTATAAATCATACACATGGAAATGCTAAAATTATTGTAAAATATAAGTGTATATATATACATAAACTAAATGTTTGATACATTGAAAAGACTTTTACATGATGTTTATAGTATAAACAATATACTTAATTACAAAAGGTCCACATGTTATAGTGATGAATGCTCATATGAATGGAGATATTGACACCAAGCTTGCTTTCACCCACCTGAGCTTCCAAGGAAGAAACCCTCAAGCTCTATCAAATACGCACTAGAAGCTAGTTTAACTATCTGAGTCCTGAAAACTACAATTGCAAAGGAATGAGCTTGCGACTCAATAAGAAATTATTAATACAACCATCCATATAGTTCTTCTTAAGAAATAATTAAGAAAAATACATAGAATACATTACAATACATTAAAATACAAGAATTTAACATTTAGACTGCGTATGGGAGTCCAAATGACAAAGGTGTAAGTGAGCCCCAAAATGTCAAGCTCAATTAGAGAATCTTAAAAATAAATTCTACCCAATATTAAATATGGAACTTGTATAGGACTCTTTAAAGTTTTCGTAGCATTAAACCACGCCTCATTTGGAGGTCTGTAGCTCAAGTTACGGTCAAAATACCATAATTCTACAAGTAGGCCGTACATGGTCGTGCGAGGAAGGCACACGGCCGTGTGCCAGTGCCTGAGAGCTTCGCACTCCTCACTTCTGGGTCCGCACGGCCATGGTACCATGGCACATGGCCATGCCTGAGAGTCTGCGTGCATGGCCTATGGACCATGTTGTACTCTTTCGGCCATAACGCTCCCTACCGAACTCGGATTCAAGTGATTCAAAAAGATACGGAAAGCTAATTCAGAGGGCTACAACTTTCATGAAGATACCTTGGCTGAATTCATTTATATGGATTAACTAAAATACCCTTGAAGTGACTAGTGATATCAAAGCATATGAATGTAACTCAATTCAAGCTACAACAATACATAATAAACACACTAGTCTACACCAAACATCCATTAAGACCATAATACGATTTCTAGACATTCAAACAATATTATTAGTGTCTTATATACACCCAATCTCATCATTTTAATAACAACCTAGCAAATGCTAGCATAAATACTTGGGTGCTTATAATTCAATATCTACACCCCATCAATTATCACATATAATTCACAATCATTCACAAGACTTACACATCCGTATTCATCATTTCATTACACTTCCATCACTCATTCAAAGGCATAAACTTAAAGTATGTGTAAATCACGACATCAATTAATACCCATGTGATCACATTCAACAATATTTTTGGTACTCATAACCAAATTCATAATATTTCAAGAGTTCATATACAATTCGCATCAGCATTCTCACATTCAAATTATATTTAACATGTATGCAGATATAGTGCTAAAATGCATAATTATGCTTGTTAGTAATCCAGCCGGAATTCTCAACACACGTCATATATGTTTCTCACAAAGCTCACATTATTCTCTTTCTTTTCTTTTTCTGTTTCTTTTTCATATATCCGTGGCCATTTCTGAGACTCTCTGCCCAGCTCAGTCTCAGATCTCATACGTGTGCACACATATATATATATCATATGAATAGCCACACTTGAGACTCTCTGCCCAGCTCAGTCTCAGGTCATGGAGCTCAATGTCTACACACAGTTTCCTCACATCAATACATATGCATATATTTCATCATTTCGTATTCAACCATACCACCTCAAGTGGCTTTCACAATTCAATATATCAAATTTTTCATATGTACAATCATATCATCATAATCCAATATCCCATACATTTTTCTCATCGTAAATTACAATTCACTTTTCTCACAACAATACATATATATATTATACCACACCAAGTGGCTTGCACCTCACAAGTGCCAATATTCACAATGTATCATAACACATTCTCATCAACAATATATAAACACATTTTCATCATGCTTTCTCACAACCACAAATTCATATGTATATATTTATATATTCTTCATGCCTTATCATAATAATATATTTATATATATCTATATATTCATCATGCTCAATAATCTTTCCACTTAAATGGCATACACAAATTAATATAGTTAAGTAACTGTAGTTACTTGAAAAATTACTATATGTAAGTATTAAATTAATAATTACTTACCTAAAGCTTTAACTCCTTCACAAAGCCAAGCTTTCCCCTATTGAGTAGGGTCTCTTCCTCTTCCACTTCCTATAACCAATTATTAACCAATCCAAACAAACAAATATTACAATTCATTCTAACACACAAAGTGTAATTTAGTGCTCCAATTCAAAATAACTTAAAGATACACACACTAATCCAAAAACCCCCAAATTGCTACCAAAGCTAGGGTTACATGTTTATAGCAAATTTCAATTGGAATCACTCAATTTGGTTGTGTGTGAAATTAATTATAGATTTTAGAATCCATTTGGCCATAACAGAATAAAACAGAGCATCACTATGAGCTCTGAAATGTCCAGCCTAATATGACAAGGTTAGCAGTAAAATTCGGCTAAGTTCAAAACATAAGAAATCTAGAGGACTCTCTGAAGTTTCCAGATCATTAAACCATAATAAAATCAGAGTTGTAAAACTCAAGATATGGTAAGAATAAGATGACTAAAAAATAGAGTAATTCCTACCCGAATTTACAACCAACAAAACTTAATTCAAAACAACTCAAAACACAAGAAAACTTACCAATATGACTTCAGTAGGTATTAAAGACCTTCTATCCTCCCAATTGTTAGCACAAAGAAGATCACAAGCGCACCAAAATTTACTCATAAGCTCCCTCTTTTTCTTTCTCTTAAAACTCTCTTCTTCTTCTTCCTTTCTTTACACCACTTACACTACACACTCACACATTAAATAAAATATACTCATCTAATAGTACCCAATCAAACTTCTTCATTTGCCCCAAAAGTCTTCTTATCATAATTACATAAAATACATATTTATCACTTAACAATAATAATAATAATAATAATAATAATAATA
>CATIWO010321323.1:0-14108 GCA_949673435.1 Macaranga tanarius | reverse complement strand
CGAGCTCCCGGTCGTGACTTGGCTCGTGAGCAGTGCAGCCTCCTTACGAAACTTGACATAACTTGCACAATTGAGCTCCGATTGACCTCAAACTTGAGGGACAACTTCATAAGACTTTAAGGAACAATTTTAAGGACATTTGGAGTGATTTATAAAGCCTTAAATCACCTAAAAATGTGCTCCAACATTTGAGTTAATCCAACTCAATACACTTGACATAACTTGTATATTTTGGCTCCGATTGATTCCAAATTTGTTGTGCACTTCCATGGGGCTTTAAGGAACATTGTGAATGGCATCTTAAATGTTTAATGAAGATTTAAATTTAACCAAAAGCTTGTTCCAACATTTGGAATGATGTCTTGAGGACTTATTTGAGTTTCAACCATCAATGCACATTGTCCTTAACACTTGAGAACAACCTAGCTTATAATAATACTTAAATGAAAGTATTAGATAATCAAAATTATTTGTTAAAATCAAAACCAAGGTTTAGATTGATGATCATACAAAAGTCTAACAATTTATATTTTGAATTGTGTTTTGGTTTGAGTTTCGGTAGTTAATTTTCATGCTCTCTTTTTACTAAATTTTTAATCTCGGTAATTTGGCCATATCTAGAGCTATAGAGCTATGATTTATTCGTTTTTATACTCCCTGGAAACTTCAGAGAGTCCTCTTCAATTTATATGTTTTGAGTTTTTTTTGAATTCATTGTTAGAAGGGTCTAATAGAGTCCAACATTTAAGTGCTCATTGAATGCTCTATTTTAGGCTGAATGGATTCTAAAATCCATAATTAATTCCACACTTGTCCAAATTGAATGATTCTAATTGGAATTTGAAGAAGACTTAAAACCCTAGATATGGTAGTAATTTGGGGGTTTTTTGGACTTATATATGTGTCTTTAAGTTATATTGAGTTTGGAGTATTTTAGTTGCATTTGATGTGTTTGAATGGTTAGTAATGGTTGTTTTTTGGAATTTGGTATGTATGTTGTATAGGAGTTAGAAGAGGAAGTGGAAACCCTACTCAATAGGGGGAGTTTTGCTTTGAAAAGGAGTTGAAGCATTTAGGTAAGTAATTATTAATTTAATGCTTACATATAGTAATTTTTCAAGTAACTATAGTTCCTTAACTACATTAATTTGTATGTGCCATTTAAGTGGCAAGATTGTTGAGCATGATGAATATATAGATATATATGAATATGTTATTGTGATAAGGCATGAAGAATGTATATATATATATACATATGAATTTGTTGTGAGAAAGCATGATGAAAATATGTCTATATATTGTTGATGAGAATGTGTTATAATACATTGTGAATATTGGCACTTGTGAGGTGAAAGCCACTTGGTGTGGTATAATATATATGTATTGTTGCGAGAAAAGTGAATTGTGATTCACGATGAGAAAATGAATGGGATGTTGGATTATGATGATATGATTGTACATATGGAAATTTGATATATTAAATTATGGAAGCCACTTGAGGTGGTATGGTTGAATATAAAATTAAGAAATTTATGCATATGCCATGATGTGAGAAATGTGAGGAAAATATATGTGGAGATTGAGCTCCACGGCCTGAGACTAAGATGGGTAGAGAGTCTCAGGTGTGGCCATTCATATGATATATATATATATATGCGTGCACGTGTAAAATTTGAGACTTAGCTGGGCAAAGAGTCTCATGAATGGACACAGATATATGAAAAAGAAAAAGAAAAAGAAAAGAAAAAGAATAATATGAGCTTTGTGTGAAACAGATGTGACACGTGTTGAGAATTCAGGCCAGGTTACTAACAAGCATAATTATGCATTTTAGCACCATATCTGCATACATGTTAAATATTAATTGAATGTGAAAATGATTATGTGAATGGTATATAAACTCTTGAAATATTGTGAATTTGGTTATGAGTACCAAATATATTATTGAATATGATCACATTGGTACTAATTAATGTGGTGATTTACACATACTTTAAGTTTATGCTTTTGAATGAGATAATGTATGAATGAGTGATGGAAGTGTGATGAAATTATGAATATGGATGTGTAAATCTTGTAAATGATTGTGAATTATATTTTAATGACTGAATTAATGATGTTTAGTGGGTGTAGGAAGTGTTTTTAAGTTTGAATTTAGTTATATACTAGTATGGAATGGAGTACTAGATGTTTGAGTGGCTTAAATTGAATTATATTCATATGCTTTGACATTACTAGCCGCTTCAAGGGAATTTTAGTCAATCCATATAAATGAATTAAGTCCATATTTCTTCATAAAATTATAGCCCTATGAATTAGCTTTCCATAGCTTCTTGAATCACTCGAATCCGAGTTCGGTACAGGGAGTTATGGCCGATAGAGTGCAGCGTTGTCCGAAGGGTTGAGTCAGGCGAGCCTTCTCCATGCCCATGCCAACTCGGCACGACTCGTGGCAAGTCATACTTGAGAGTCATGGTGCCGACTCAGTGCTGACTCGGCATGAGGGTGCCGACTCGACATGAGTCAGCCTTCTTCTACGCACTGTTGTCTTTATATTTTGACCATAACTTGAGTTGTAGACCTCCAAATGAGACATGGTTTGATGCTACGGAAACTTTAAAGAGTCCTCTACAAGTTATTTTGATGTTGGATAGAATCTATTTTTAAGATTCTCTAATTGAGATTGACATTTTAGTGCTTATTTATACCTTTGTCATTTGGACTCCCATTTGCAGTCTAAATGTTAAATTCTTATATTTTGATGTGTTGCAATATATTCTATATAATTTTCTTAATTAGTTCTTAAGAAGAACTATATGTATACTTATTTTAATAATTGCTTATTGAGTTGCAAGCTCATTCCTTTGTAAATTATAGTTTTTAGGTGATAGTTAAATTTGCTTGAGGTGTGAGTTGATGAAGCTTGAAGTGTGTATCGTGTGAGCTCATGTGGGTCAATGGTGGGCTTGGTATCGACATCTCTATCCTCATGATCATTATCAGCATCACATTTAAGCGTTTTGTTTTTAAACAATATATTTATTTTGATAATAAATTATATATGCACACTAAAGTACAATGTGTATTAAATAAGAGTTTTTGGTATAAATTTATATTTATTTTGATAAAAAAAATATTATGCCACGTATTGTTATGTCATTGGAACACTTGTATGTGGTACTTGGAGGGTACTACAATACGCTCCATATTTCTTTGCATGCTCAATTATGTCTCCGGGTCTCTTATATTTCTCCCTATTTCTTTATGCCATTGTTGTGGCCATAGTTCTGCCAATTCTGCAGCATCCATATACATCATTGGTGGCACTACGTTAGCTTCATTTTCACGTATAGGTTATTGTGGCTGTCCATTTCATGCTCACCTTGGTACGTTAAAATTCAATATCATTGTCCTTGACGTCGAACTACCTGGCCCACTTTCAATACCACGTGAATGTCCATCACTCCTTTCATTGCTAAAGGAGGCTTCTGATGGTGTTCTATTCTGTGGTATATTTTCACGTCTATTCACAATTTCTACCCTTTCCACTATACCCATCCTATCTACTTGGGCACCTTGGCCTCAACCTCGGCCTCTCGGTCTACCTCTAGGTCTACCTTGAGCACCTAAACCACCTCCCCTTATTCTTGCCATATCTTAACTTCCTGCAATTTAAGATTAACTCGTTCAGTATTTTTAAATCATCACACATCAATCATCACCATTTATTCATCACATAAATTTCCTCCAAATCTCAAATTTTATAGCCTAAGTTTTAAAAGTCATTAGAAGTATCACTTCCACAATCTGAGTTTCAAAATCAATAACATCCTTAATTTCAAATCTAAACTTTCAAAACCTAGGCTTTGATACTAAAAATTGTGACACCCCTCCCCACCGGCACCCACATCGAATAGAATTATAACTCGGACTATCTAGCACGGAGTAACAACGCAGAGAGGTACCACTTCTAAAAGGACCTAAGAAACTATCCAGATGGACTGGTTTAGTAAACAGGTTTCATAACTTGTATAACGCTCGAATCACATTTCAATCTTAATAATTGAGGTATAATATTGCTTATATTGTGTTTTTGATTATTGCTTAATAATATTACTAAAACTTATATAAATCATAATCCTTAACCACCATGAGCATAATTAATGATATAATAAGCAAACTCATCCACAAAACACTATAAGTGAAAATAATGTACACATATATACATTATATTATACAAAGTTAGTGTTCAACAGTGAGGGAAAAAACTAGAGAAAAAAAGCTAGCAAAAATATATACAATAAGGTACAATAAAAAGATCATAGCCCCAGTAAATCCCTAGAAAAAATAGTCTAGCTACCCTAGGATGTGCTACCCACATATTTACCCAAAAACAGTAGCAATTATCCTAATGCTCAACCCTCTACCTGCAAAAAGAGGCATATCTACAGTGGTGTCGACTAGGATTAAGTCCAGGTCAGAGTGACCTGGACCCCAACCTCGGTCTCAAAGGTAACGGTAACAACTGTCAGACAACCGTCCAAGAAGTCACTAGTCATCATGCTAGTGCGGTACTCAGTGGTTATGGGATCAACAGAAACAAGGAAAGATAACTCAGTGTTGGGATTATGACGGATGAAATACATGATCTCTCTCTCCTCAGCTAGGACATCTAGGATCTAAGCTACCCATATGATCACCATTTATTACTTTACAATATGTACAAAAGCTAAGCTGAAAAAAAAAGTTTTACAAAGGAAAGTGGTGAGTATTTATGTGTGAAACACTCAGTGAATGAACAAAATAAACACTCTTGATAACTTAAAATAATAACATTTCAGTAACAATATAAATAATATAAAAAAACCAATCATCATAAACAGTTAAACAATAACTATAAATCCAAGAGTCAAACATCGACATTTTAAACATATCAATCAAATTACATTGATATCTTTTGACAATATAATTAAATTATGTTTGTCACTTAATAATAGTATATAATCAGATTGCTGTCAATGTGATGGGTACCATTCAGCACATTGAAGGTTCGGGTTAGGTATGCATACTAAATAAATAATCACATAAGTAGCCAATAAGGCTTACCTCTGTATCCCATATACAGGTAATATCATGAGTTGCTATATTCCGGACACAGTCTTACGTCTCATTGAACCCTGCCATACTCCGGACACAGTCTTACTGCAATCCTTTAGCATTCAATCACTTAAAATCATTCAAATATTATAATTTCTCAAATCAATCTTGGTCACAGCCAAGCAAAACATTATAAACATATCTCAATATTCAAAATTCATCCCAAAACACGTTTGCATTCAAAATGGACTGAAGAATTATTTGAAATTACATAGGTGCGTCACCTGTGTGACTCAAAGGCGCCACCTTATCTATAGGGGTGTCGCCTATATACTACAGGGGCATTGCCCTTGTACCATAGGAGCGTCGCCTCAGGGCTTTATTTGGGCTAGGGCGTCGTCCCTTTGGTGAAAGAGGCATCGCCCTTTTTCAGCAGAGGCATCACCTCTTAGGCCTCAATGGGCTAAGGCGTCGCCCCATGTATAGTGTCGTCGCCTCCCCATTTCAAATTAACATATATATATTCAAAATTTGTTCTAAATCATTTGAAATCAAAACAATTCAAACAACTGAAAGTTTAATCCAAACATCGAAATTACAAAAGAAAACTTTGAGGTTTTGAAGAAGGAAAGCCACTTACCAACAACGTTGGTTCCTTCCTCTCACTCCTAGCTCCAACGCGACCTTCAGATGAACAGATGGACTTCGCTTGATTTCCTTCCTTTCTCTGTCCCTTCTTTTGCTTCTGTTTCTTTTGCCCTGGTGTGGGCGTGCATGGCAAGCAGAGGGACGGGTGAGTCATTCTCACCCTCTGCTACATGCAATACGTCCGTAGGTAATCATTCCATTTTTTTTAACCTGATTTGTTGAATTGGCCTGTTAACGCCCAATCGCAAATAAGTCCCCGAAGTTAATTATTTTCATTTAAGTCCTTTTAATTAAACTTATTTTCTATACAATCTAGTCCTAATTAAAATATAATAATAAATTTTCGGGTACGGACCCGACAATTTTTGTACCAATTTTTATTTAATATTGAAAAGTGTGGTCATTTGTCAATTGAAAATAAAAATAAAAATTTTAATTGTACATACAATTCAATTTCAATTAGAAAAATATGATAGTTTATTCCAATAAGAAAATGCATTAATTCATCATTTCATGTATAATTAAATTGAAATAAGAAAAAAATAAAATAGAATAACATATTTATTTATTTAAAGATAAATTTTTAACTATTTAATATGAAATTCAATTTCAATAAAAATATGAATATATTCTCAAAATAAAATATATATAATTTATGATTTAAAAAATATATTGATTGGTATAAGGAAATATAAATGAGAAAAAAGTTTGTTATTTGCAATAAACTTTATTAAAATAAAAAATTAAGTTGAATTAAAAAATTTAAATTATTATTTACTATTTTTTTAGTTTTAAAATAAAATAACACGGTCCTTTGCTAAATAAAAATAGAATTAGATTTTTTTATGTATATAATAAGCTATTTAATTGTAAGGACACCCTTCCCCACCGGAACCAACGTCGGACAGATTTATAAACTAGACTGTCCAGGACGGAGTAACAGCGTGGAAATGTACCACTTCTAAGATAATATCAAACAAAACTATCCAAATTGACTGGTTTATAATACAGGGTTAATAACATTTATGCTGCTCAAATTATGCCTTAAACCTATCTACTGAGGTTATTTGTTTATTTAGTAACTTTGTTTGTTTCTTAATAACAATACCAAAAATTGTGTACATAACATCCACCAATCATCACATAGCATAGATGGCAAGAATATATATATAAAATCTCATCAATGAAACACTATTACTGAAAATAGAATATACATATATATACAATATAATGTACATAATCATTGTTCAGTGGTGACGGGAAAACTAGGAGAAAAGGGCTATCAAATATACAAATATGATACACCAAAAAGATAAAAAAAAACCCTACCATCAACCCTAAAAGAAGGTAATTTAACTACCCTAGGATGAGCTGCCCTCATATATACTTAAAAATAGCAGCAACAATCCTATCTCTCAACCCTCATCCGGTAAAAAGTGGGTGTCCAGTAGAACTGCAGAATCTAGGTCCAAGTTAAAGACACTCGCACTCCTGTCTGCATCTCGTAAGTGACATAGATAACTATCAGACATCCATCAAAGAAGTCATTCCTAATCGTATGAGTCCGGTACTCGACTGCTATGGGATCTATTGCTACCCGGAAAGATAACTCGTCATCAGGGTCATGTCGAATATAATACAGGATCATTGTCTCGTCACCATGGATGTCCAAAGATTGGGCTACCCATAGGATCGCCATTATTACACTATACATGTATGTACAAGCAGCTAGGCTAGAAAGAAAACAATTTTGTAAAAAGGAGTGGTGAGTATTTCTATATGAAACACTCAGTGAGTGAACTAAACAAAACACTCCCAGTAACTGAATAAATAATATTTCAAATGATAACAAAAATAATTTAAAATCAATCAATATAAAAAGTTAAACAATAACTGTAAATTAAAAAGTCAAACAATGGACATTCAAATCATATAAATCAAATCACATTTGACTCATTGAAACAATATATAATCAAATCACAAATGATTCTTTTAAATAGTATATAATCAGGTTGCTATCAATGTAGTAAGTACCAATCAGCACATTGAAGATTCGGGCTAGGTATGCATACCATTATCATTAACCATTCAAAGTAGCCCCAAAGGCTTTCATAATCACATATCACTGTATCCCGGATATAGAAAATAACATGAGTCGTTGTGTTCCAAACACAGTCTTACATCTCATTGAACCTTGCCATACCTCGGGCACGGTCTTACTGCAACCCTTTAATATTCAATTTTTCATAAACATCTCCCAATTGAAATATAGTTCCAGTTAAACAGAATGATTTCAAATTCAATTCAGTATAAGATTTTCCACCAAAAACTATAGAGGTACTCCCCTAGCCTCTCTAGAGGTGTCGCCCTAGGCCGTTTAAAATAAAGAGGCACCGCCCTTACCCTCTAGAGGAGCTTCCTCTGTGGCTCAAATATGTCACCTCTAGGCCTTTAAAGGGCTAAGGCGTAGCCTAACAACACACAGAGGCAACTCCTCTGTTCCTCAGAGGCGCCGCCTCTAGCACAGAGGCGTTTCCTCCCTTTCTAATATTCAAATTTCAAAATTTTAGTAACCCTATCAAAAACTAAATCCAATCAAACATCTAAAACTTCAATCAAAACAATAATTTAACAAAAGAAAAATATAGGGTTTTGAAGAAGGAAATCCACTCACCTACATCGTTGTTTCCTCCCTCTCACTCTTAACTCTTGCGTTGCTCACCGAAGGACAGATGAAGCCTTGTTCTCTTTTTTTTTTTTTGCTTCTGTTTTTATTTCTTTTACTGTGAATGGTACCATCTCACTTCTGCTTAACCATGGGCGTGCATGGCAAATAGAAGGGCGGGTAAGTCATCCTCACCCTCTCCTGTATGCAACACGTCCTTTTTTTTGAATAACATTCTTTTATTTGAGGAAATGGGTGGTTGTTGCCCATTTACACTTCAATCTCTGAACTTAATTATTTCCAATTAAGTCCTTTAGTCAAACTTATTTTCTATGCAATTTAGTCATACCTAAATATAATATTAATTATTTAGACACGGACCCGACGATTCTCCCCAACTTAGAAAATTTCATCCTTAAAATTTGAGAACGCTATACAATTAACTTGTCTAGGTTATGAATAGTTACAGGTACCGATGTTTCATATTTTCTTCACGTTCCCACATAGCCTCATCACGGGGTGATTTCGCTATAGCACTTTGACTAATGGAATAACCTTATTGCGTACTATCTTCTGATCCTGTGCTATAATTGATACCGGTTCTTCTTTGTAGCTCAAATTTTCTTTCAGCTGCACAACTTATTCTCGTAGCATATGCGAAGGGTCTCTCTTGTACCTTCTCAATATCGATACATGGAAAATATCGTGGATACCAAATAAATTTAGGGGCAAAGCCAGTCGATAAGCTATTGGCCCAACACGCTTTATTACCTCATACGGTCCTATAAATCTTGGGTTTAGCTTACCGTACTTGCCAAATCTCGGTACACCCTTCCACGAAGATATTTTCAGAAATACCTTCTCTCCTATTTTATATTCGATGTCGGCTCGTTTCAAATTATCATAACTTCTCTATCTATCTTGAGTCATTTTTAGGTTCGCTTGAACTATATGAAGATTTTTCCGTTGTCATCTGTACCAACTCCGATCCTAATAATTTTCTCTCTCCAGCTTCCTCCTGACAAATGGGGGTTCTACACTTCCTCCCTTATAGTGCTTCAAATGGTGCCATATCAATGCTACTTTGATAGCTGTTATTGTAAGCAAATTCCATCAATAGTACTTGCTTATTCCAATGTGTCTGCTCTGAGCATATCTTTTAAAATTTGGATGGTACGTTCAGATTGGCCATCCATTTGAGGATGGAAAGCTGTACTAAACTTCAGTTTAGTACCCAATGCTTCTTATAAACTCGGCCAAAATCGTGAAGTAAATTTTGAATATCGATCCGACATGATACACTAGAGCTCCATGCAATCTCATGATCTCTTTTATATATAATTCTGCCAGTTTATTCAAATTGTAGTTGGTTTTAATCGTTAAGAAGTGTGTCGATTTTGTTAATCGATCCACAATCACCCAAATAACATCGTTTTACTGTTGGGTTCTTGGCAAACCTACTACAAAATCTATTATGAAATGCTCCCACTTTCATTCTGGGATCAGCAAGGATTATAGTAATCCTACAGGATGCTTGTGTCCAGCCTTCACCTGTTGACATGTCAGACACTTAGATACAAATTCTGCCACATCACCTTTCATCCTTTTCCACTAATAATTTTCTTTCAGCATTCTATACATCTTCGTGCTTCTTGGATACATAGCATATGCCGAATAATATACATCTTCTATTATTTCTCATCTTAATTCTTCTACATTTGACATATATAGTATGTTTCCAAACTTCAAAGCTCCTTTTTCACCCGTAACTCAATTCTTTCACCTTTCCATCTTTAGAATTTTGACACAGCCTTTTTTCTTCCTCATCCATTTATTGTGCTTCTTTAATTCTTTCTATTAAGGTCAGCCTTACCTTCAAGGTAGCTAACATTCCACTAGAGGAATTTCCTCAACTTCAACATTTAGCTTCCTTAATTTAATCAATAGTGGCATTCTAACTGTGTGGATATGATACAAATTGCCGCCCAATTTTTGGCTCAGTGCATCTGCGACCACATTAGCCTATCCTGGGTGATATTCTATTGTACAATCGTAATCTTTTAACAACTCCACCCAATGTCTTTGTCTTAAATTTAACTCTTTTTTCAAGATATACTTTAAGCTCTTATGATCCGTAAATATATGACAAGTGATAAGTGACTCCATTCTAAGTCATGTGTAGGATAGTTCTGCTCATGTGGCCTTAGTTGCCTTGATGTATACACTATAACCCTTCCGTTTTGTATCAATACATGACCAAGTCCTTGCTTTGAAGCATCACTATATACCACATAATGGCCTCCTTCTAATGGCAATGTCAATATTGGCATAATGATTAATTTCTCCTTCAAGGTTTCAAAGCTTTATTGGCAATTTGAATTCCATTCGAATCTCACATTCTTCCTCAACAATTTCATCAATGGAGACACAATTATTGAGAAATCCTGCACAAACCTTTGATAATAACCTACCAACCCTAAGAAGCTTCGTATCTCTGTTACATTTCTCGGTGGCTCCCAATTAACAATTGCTTACTGGGGTCCACATACACTCTGTCAGCTGATATTATATGTCCAAGAAATATGACTTTATCTAACTAGAATTTTCATTTACTAAACTTTACATATAGCTGTTTAATTCTTAGAATCTCCAATATCACCTTCAGATGTTCTTCATGCTCCTCTCTGGACTTCGAGTATACCAATATGTCATCAATAAACACGACCACGAATTTGTCTAGATATGGTTTAAATGTGCGATTCATCAGGTCCATAAATGCAGCTGGTGCATTCGTAAGTCAAAACGGTATCACTAAAAATTTGTTATGTCTATATCTTGTTCTGAAGGCAGTCTTTGACACATCAGATTCCTTGATCCTCAACTAGTGATAACTAGAGCGCAAATTAATTTTTAAAAATATTTTCGCCCCTTGCAGTTGATCAAACAAGTCCTCTATCCTGGGCAAAGGATATTTACTACAGATAGTGACCTTGTTCAGCTGTCTATAATCTATACACAGCCGAAGAGATCCATCATTCTTCTTTATGAACAACACGGGTGTGCCCCAAGGTGAAAAGCTCGGTCGGTAAATCCCTTATCTAATAGTTCCTACAATTGCATCTTCAGTTCCTTTTAATTCCATTGGAGCCATCCTATACGATGTTTGTTATATAGGAGCTTTTCCAGGTATGAGTTCAATTTCAAACTCAATCTTACTCTCTGGTGGTAGTCCTGGTAAATCTTCAAGAAACACGTGCTCAAACTTGTTCACTATCGGTAATTCTTTTAATTTCACACCTTCTTTTCGTTCTTCTATCACTGAGGCTAGATAAGCTTCATATCCTTTTCTAAGATATTTTTCAACTTTCATCATCGAAATAATCTTAATAGGAGTCTTCCTATCTTCTTCAATAAATACTATCTTCTTTCCACTTTCTCCCTCTAATTCCACTTGCTTGGCAAAGCAATTCACATTAGCTCAGTAATGGCTTAATCCATCTATTCTGAGTATAGAATCAAACTCATTAAGATATAGGGGTATGAAATCCCATTTCATTTTAGCCCCATCAATTTCTACCCAAACAATTCTATACACATTCTTACATACTATACTTATATATATAGGTATGCTCACTATCATAGGTTCATTCAAATCATTCATCTTAAGTATATCATGCATCATAAAAGTTGATGATAAAAATAAAAATGTAGCACCTGGTTCAATGAGTATGCGTGCTAACTTACTGTTAATATGAGCCTTGCCCGCTATCACATTTGGCGATTTCTCTGCCTCCTTCTTAGTGACAACATAGACCCTTGCCTGTTGTATACCTCTAGTTGTAGCACTCGGCTCTCCTGGTTGATTTTGGTGAGGTTTCTTTGCTTCTATTCTTTCTCTAGTCGTGTTTATAGGTCTTCCTATCCTAGTCGATCTCCCACCTCGCTTACTACGTGGAGTATATAATGCTTGTACTAAAGGTTCTCCAGGTGGTACTTTCACGTAATTACTGGTATAATGTCCAATTTTATTACACTGAAAGCATCTTACCTCCAGTTAACCGTACCTTCCTGTATGATTCTTCCTACATACATTGTACTAAGGCAATGCATCTTTTCCCTGCGTGCCATAACCAGCACCTATTTATCCTGACGGTCTCGCCAGTTATCTAACTGATGCCTGACTTCCTTGAGGTTTATTTCCACCTTCAGTTCTCATATTACCCCTAGAATATAGGGAAAATCTTGGTTATCGGTCCTTATTCCTTCCCTAAGATTGTCGAGAAGACTCGGGTTGTTGATTTCGTCTAACCTGGGTTGAAACTTCAAATTCTTTATCCAATTTCTTCTGCTCCATTACTTTCTTAACCCATCCTCGAAATGTAGTCCCAGCGTATAAGTTCAATTTTTCCCTCAATGATATATGCAAACCCTCTCAAAACTTCTCACTCTTTTTCTCTTCGGTAGGGTAGAAATCCTTGGCGCATTTGTTCAAGTCTTCGAACTTGTTAATATACTCTCTCACTGTCATCAATCCTTGCGCCAAATTAATGAATGCATCCAACTTCTCTTTTTGATAATTCTCAATCAGATATTCTCTGTGGAACTCTTCTTGAAATACCTGCCAATTCAGAGCTGCTCTATAGAAATTCTGAATCCGAGTTAGCCAATCGTCAACTTTATCAAATATCAAAACATAAAACGGTACTCATTTTGTCCTTATTACTGAGCTGTAAGGTCATAAAGGCCTACTCTATGATCTTGATCCATTTGTTAGCTTGACATGGATCTAGAGTACCATAGAAATTATATGCTCCACACTTTTTCCCATGTTTAATCACGTCTCCTGGCCTTTTATACTTTTCTCTCTTTCTTTCTGCCATTGTCGTGGCTATAGTTCGTGCCAATTTTGTAGCACTCATATACATTATTGGTGGCACTGGGTTAGCTTCATTTTCATGCACCAACTGTGGTGGCTGTCCATTACATGCTGGCCTTAGTACGTTAAAATTCAATACCATCGCTCTCAACATCGAACTACTTTGCCTACTCACTGTACTATGTGCACGCCCATCACTCCTTTTGTTGCTAATAAAGGCTTCTGATGGGGGATCTATTCCGTGGTACATTTCTGCTTCTATTCACATTTTTTACCCTTTCCACTATATCCATTCTATCGGCCTAGGCAGCCCCTACCTCGGCCTATTGGTCTACCTCGAGCACCTAAACCACCTCCTCTAGTTCTTGCCATCACTTAATTTCCTGTAATTCAGGATCAATTCACTCAATACTCATAATCATCAAATACCACATCGTCAATCATCACTTTCCATTCATCACATAAATTTCTTCCAAATCTCAAATTTTATGGCCTAAGCTTTAAAAGTCATTAATAATACCATTTCTGAAGGAAAGTGTGTGTAGAGGAACAATGAAAATGCGGAATTTAAAATTTTTCATTGCATGCAACATTTGCATTAAACACAATATACTTCCATGCCCATAGATCATATCACATGCACTCTTACATAGCTAAACATGCATAATAAACAATATACAATCAACAAGCAACCAAGTCATGCTTCCAAAACAAGACCTAGCAACTAAGAGATATAGTAACACTTACATAACTCCTTAGTTGGTAGCACGCTCGTTAAGCTTTGGTTGATGATGATCTACAAGCTCCAAGCTCCCCAATTGT